>CM028380.1:148334987-148477670 GCA_013146195.2 Codonopsis lanceolata
TCTTGTTGGGATCTTTATGTGGATAGAGGCGGCCGAGCAAAGTCGGGGCGGAGCGGCATCGCTAGCGCTCAGGTGAAATCCGCGAGTTTGAGCTAGCTCTCGGTTCAAATTTCACGCCTCGACAATGTTGCGAATATGAAGCGATGATCGTAGGGCTCGAGGCCTTGGCGGATATGGGGTAGAAGCGGTCCACGGTGTACTCGGATTCCACTGACTAGTTGTGAATCAAGTCGAGGAATATGGTACACCACCCTACCTTGGTCAAATCTTGCGAGCTAGTCAAAAATCTTGAAAAATTTCAAGTTTTGGGAAATGATCGAGGATTGGCCAGAGCCGGACAACATCGAGCGGAACTACTTATCCAAGATCGGCGAGGAAAATGCGGCTTTCTTAATCCTTCGATAATGATCGAGCACATGGAAACCCCGCCATCGATAGACCCGGTCGTTATGGACATCGAGCGTGACCAAAAGCTGGATTGATGACTACAAGGATTACATCGAGCGAGGAGTTACGCCCGAGACAAAGTCAAGGCCCGCAACGATCAGAAGTCAAGCACATGTCGTTACTCGGTGGTGAGAATCTTATACAAGCGATCTAAGGTCAGACCTATCTTCGTGTACCCCAGAGTTAGCAAGGCGTTTTATACGAGGTACATGAAGGGGAATCTGGCGGCGGCCACGGCACAAAACTCCACAGCGAGAAAAGGTCTGAGGGGCGGGGATATTCTTGGATAACTGGCCCGAGAAAGGATGCTGAGAGAAATATGTTCGCGAATGTGACAAGTGCGAGAGATCGCGGACATCAGAGGCTTTCCTCCATATGTACAAACCCGTGCGTCGCGGCACGGCCCTTCGACATGTGGGGGATTGATCGATTGGTCCATTCCGGCACAATACAAATACAAGTATGTCGTGGTCACCATAGATTACTTCACGAAATGGATTGAGGCAAAGCCTTTGGCCAAAATTTCGGGGCGAATATCATCAAGTTTGTATACGACCCGGGTGTGGTGCGGGTTTGGCCTCCCTCGAGCAATCATATCGAGACCATGGGACTCGGTTCTCGGACAAGTTCACGGCGAGAATGTGCTCGCTTGGGTGTGAAGCAACGGCAATCGTCCGTTGCTTACCCTCGAGGCAACGGCCAAGCGGGCTGCAAACAAACAAGTTTTGCACGCTCTTAAGCGGAATTTAGAAGGCGGCGAGGAAAGTGGGGCAGAAGAATTACAATCGGCTCGTGGGGGTCAGAACCCTTGTCAGAGGACCAGCAGGAAACTCCGTTCGCACTTACCTCGGTCGAGGCTATGATCCGGTGGAAATGGCTTTGCCAAGCTGGGTCTCACATTCTGCGAGCAAAACAATCAACTTGCAGGGCCATAGACTTAGACTTCTTTGGAAGAAAGGAGGTTGGATGCACGACTCAGAATGGTCAACTACAAACAGAGGGCAAAAGCTCACCATGATAAAAGAGTTCGAGGCAGAGCCTTCTCTGTTGGGGATCTAGTACTCAGAAAAATTGAAGTAACCGGTCATCGAGGCGAGAATGGGGGAAAGCGTCTCCTAATTGGGAGGGTCCTTTCAGAGTTCTTTGGAATAATAAGGGAGGGCACTTACACCTGCAGGACTCCGAAGGAAAAGACCTGAAGCATCCTTGGCATGCAGACCACCTCAAAAAGTATTATCCCTAGGTCGAAGAAATAAAAGGGCAAGACCTCAGTCCTGTTGAGGGTCATCGATCATTTATCAATGAAAGGCAAGTTGTTGTCATATTTACCAGTTCAGAATTTTCAAAGTTATCATTGAACTGTTATTCTGCAATTGTTCGTACTTGTTTGACTAGATTACGCTTTCGCCAGTGACGACGAGGCCATGCCCGGTCAACAATTCTAAACTCCCTAGTATCAGTGAATTTATCCTCTGTGGGTGAGATGCGGCCATGCCCAGGTTCACATACTAGGATGCTCGCCCTAGGCGGAAGAGGCCATGCCTACAAGATAGCGGTTAACTACCTCGGGTTCCTCCAGTGACCGAGCAACACTGTTGACCGCATATCTCAATACCCGGAAGATATACTAGCAACCGCTTCGAACTACCCACATCGAACAAAGGCCATGCCCGGTTGTTGGTTGCCGTTGAGAGCTGGGCCCTGCCCGCTAGGCAATCTTCTGGAAGCTCATTCACTCAAAGCCTTGACCAGATTCAAGCAACCACACTCGGAGTTTGTTCGGGTAACATTTTAACTTGCAAAATAAGCATGCTTCATTAATCTTGTTATTTCTAAGTCAACAATCTCGAGTTCTTATACTTGGTTAAAGTTGTTTGTACATTGGATGCTCGATATGTTTTCTAGAGGGCACCGGTATTTGTATTAATGTATGGCAGGTCGAGCAAGCAAATAAGAAAACAATTATCGAGCAAACAAGCAGCTAAATCAAAAACATATAAGGAAGGCATATAAACACCTGTCAACGATAAGAGGATTCCATTATAGCTGAATGAGTTTGAAGTTACAAAGAAATCAAAAGATAATGGCGCGCAGGCCAGATAAAATCCTAAGTTTGTTCAGGCGGAGGAGGAGGTGGAAGCTCTTTGGCACCGGCTTGATATTGCATTTGATACTGAAAGTTAAGCTCTTTACGGGCAGCTTCATCCTCAGCCGCCTTGGCCTGAGACTCGGCTTCAATCTGCTCGGTCTGCTTCAAAGTTTCGTCCTCAGACTCCAACTCAGCAATCAGCGAGCAGACATTTACCTCGTCCACAGGCGGAGGGACCCAGGGTGCTCGGCCAGCATCAATATCGCCCTGCGCCATGGTTGCGAGCTCATCCTTGGTATAAGGGACCAGCGCATGAAAAGGGCGAGCAGTTTCAGCGTAGGGGTCGAGCACGGCCCATTCTGCCATGGTCCTCATTCCCACTCCGCCATGGCCGGCAAGCATCCTTAATATATGATTAGTGCCATGGGCGAAGTAGGGAAGAATGGCCGCGTCCACAGCGATCTCAAAATCTTTCGATTTCTTATAGTTTTCAATCGCGGACTCTTCGGCCTTCTTCAGCTTCTGCATCAGCTCCTCAACGGCCTTCCCATCCTTCACGGCCTGCATCCTAAGGGAACTTCTCTCTGCTTGCAAGAGATCCCTCTGCTTAGTGACCGCGGCCAAGGTCTGCAGCTCTTCTCGAGTCGGCTGGTTCTTTTTCACGGCCCACCTACGTCTTTGCTGTCGGATCACCGTTTGCAGGCGACCAACTTCAAATTACGCTCGAACATTTCAGCTTCTTTCTTCTTGGCCGCCTCAGTCTTGGCCTCCAGTTCGTCGGCCAGGCGAGCCACCTGTTCACATTTTTCCTTCACCAGGCTCTCCCCAGCCCGGTTCTCAGCCTCTGCCTTCTTGCGAGCAGCCTTCTCCTCGTTGTACCTATCGTAGAGATTGGTACACGTGGAGGCAATCTACGAGCAGAGAAAATGAGTTAGAAACATGAAATAACCCAAGGAAAAAGAGATAAACTGCAGTCAACTACTTTACCTCGCTCAAGCAGAGTCCCACATTTCCAACTAAAACGTGGCCAGCCGTGTCTCGATCTCGGGCAAGATCATCATGCAAGGCCCTTTCTATAATGCCCTTGCCAACTATACCTCCCGGGCTCCCGCGAGCATATAGATCGATGCCCCCCAGTAACGGGGCATCTCCAGAAATCTCCTTCACTAGAGCCCGAGCGGCACTGGTAGTAGAGGGCATCTGAAGCCAGCCTGCTTCCAAGTCGCAGCCCCAGCTCGAGTGGGGTAGGGAACAGGATCAGGGCTCGGCCCTCGATGGCGAACTTCACGAAGCAGAGGAGGAGGCTCAAGCTTTTCTTCCTCTTGCCTTTCGCCTTAACTATGTGCACCACAGATGTTGGTGGCAGCTCGACAAAGTCACCCAATGGCCCACAAAGTGTCTTTTGGCCCAGTCTTTTTCTGGGCGGCATCAACCACCTTGGGCACCACAGCTTTCTTGGCCGGACTTGCGGCCCGGCCCAAGTCTGGGGTTCTTTTGGCCGGTGGGCAAATGGCACTGGGGCGGTCGCCGGTTGACCTTTAGTCACCGCCTAATCGGCTTCTCTCTTTCGCCTCAACACAGCCAAATTCTTCATTCCTGAGACAAAACAAAGCAAAATGAGATAAGAATGAGTTCTGACAGAGTATTAGCAAAACAGAAATTATCAAAGATCGGCAGATAACCGTCGTGGTCCTCATAAACTGGTTGGCAATCGCCGCCGGGTCCCAGCCGTTGGCACTCAACACACTCGTGTTTAAACATTCGTGGCGCCATCCCAAGTAAGTGGTGAGGGTTCTCAGCACGTGGATCGGCGGCTCCACTGGGACCTCTCGCCGCATAACCCCACCAATCACAAATAACGCGGATGCATCAGCCTCCTTCCGGGCCAAGAAGAAAGCTGGCCGACACATCTTTCGTTCTCTTCTATTACGCCCACGACGGCCTTCAACGCAGCCAATCGAGCAGTCTCTTCCGAGCTAAAATCTTGCTTAGAGGCCTGGGGATCTTCATTTCGCCAGCTGTCGTGGGCATAAACCACCAACCCGGATTCAATAACCGACCCTCGTCCCCAAGAGTCCACCTTCCCTGCACATCGGACAACGTTCAAAAATTGAGTTCGCCTCACCTATCCTCCCTCCCGTGCTCGGTGCGAAGATAAATAATTTTCGCAGCAAAAACATATCCGGCTCAAACCCCAACACCGCCGCCACCGTGAAAGTGATAGCGCGGACTGTGTTCAACATCGACGCATCGGACGGCCTTGGTCTCATATAAGAAATCTACCAGAAGGGCTCTAGGGAGACGTAGCCCGACGAAGAAATCGGAAAAATAAGAGCTCATTTCCGTGCTCGCGGAGAGGTTGACTCCTGGGCAGAACGCCCATTTTGTTCGCCCGATAGTAAGCATTGTCAACACAAGTGGAAGTAAGCCATGCCGTCACTTTGTCCGCCGTGTCTAGAGTGGCCCAAATGAAAGCAGATAACGGCCTTCATCCGCATTTACATACCAATCGGCTCCTCCTCCTCCTCTTCTCTTCTTCTTCAATCACTTCCTCAATGGGAACCACTACTTGAGGCCACCCCTCCCGGTTAAGAAGTCGAGCAACGGGACTCGCCCCGGCCACTGTTTATCTTCGTGGGCCTCTCCCACGGGAGCGCAGCTTAAAGCGCCGAGCAAGCGCAAATTGTCTCGCCGCATCGCCTTTAAAGCCTCTCCGCTAAATCAGCTCGCCAACCATTACTCACCCGGCTGTATCCCCTCACAAAGTTGCTTGTTGCCGTGGCCTTGCCCGACAAAGAAAGCCACCGGCCACACTCTCTCGCCGAATCTTCCTCGCTGAAGAATCGACTACGTCGACCACTGATCCACAAAGACGCCTCGAATTGTTGGCCCGGCCACAGATCTGACTCCCTCGTCGCACTCAACGCTAATCGAAGGAGACTTTTCGCTGCTAAGCGAGTCGTTCCTCCCACCATAGCTGAAAGCTTCACGGTCATTCTCGGACACATCCGACATCTACAAAGAGATCGAGGAAGATGGCCATTAGAATTCTACGATAACTAATGAAGGAGAAATGAAAGAAACCCTAAGTCTAAGTCAACCCAGTGGGCCACGCCCGCCTAGAAAGCAAGACCACCCTCGCTCGATCCCTACCTAAGGGTGGTCCTACCTTCGTGAAACCCTAATGAAATCATACAGAGATGAAGGAAGGAAAACTAGAAAAATAAAAAATACAAGCAGAGAGGGGTTGAGAGCTTACTGTTATTTGTTGAACGGATGGTCTTCAATGGAACTATCCAACGGAGGTAATCAGAACTGATATGAGTGCTTCAAACGCCGATCGCTGAATGGGTACCGAAAGCAAAGAAGAGGCTCCACCAAAGTCCAAGAAAACACAAAGAACAATAGCAATGGAAGCTCGCAAAGATTTTCTCTAGCGATTTGCAAATCTTGAAGGCGATAAAAGAGAAAAGAGGAGGGGGTTGTCAGGCTTTTATAGGCCGGACTCGAATCCATTTTGGGAAACGAGCTCGAAGCCCGAAACGGCGCTTGAAGTAGGCGACCCATCATGACAAGGCATTAAATGCAGCCCTTCGTGCTCCGTGCCCCGTTCAATCGCCTTAACTTCTGGCGGCTCACGCGCTTCTCACCCACGCTCCCTGCCACGCCTCAATAAAGGCTTCCTGGACACGTCTCAAATCTACCCTGCCAGATTCTTTGCCTTCCTTGAAAATTCATAAGTGTTGGAGCCCATACGACCATCAGACTTGAACGCTCCCCGCTCCGAGCATGAATACTCGCTGTAAGGCCATCGATATACCCGCCCAAACCGGTCATACGAGCAAGGCACGAAGTTAGCATCACGTGCCAATCACGAGCACAATACCTCCGGGGCCCACCAACAGCAAGATGAGATGCCCAAATAGCAAGATGAGAGGCCGGGCTGAGCATCGAGCAAAGATAACCTCACTCAAACCTAAAGGCAAAGGCCTTGCCTGTCGACCGAGGCCATGATCGAATTATACATGCCTAGCAAAGGAATCGACTTATTTTGCCCAAACCCTGTCGAGCACCGGCCTTGCTGCCCGGCCCGACTGGACCGATCTTCTGCACTCAATAAGTTCGTGGATCAATACAAGCAGATATAGCCGGACAGAGCCTTGCTCGCCGAGCACACATCAAGCATGAGACGCCGGTAGCTTGCTTTCCAAGGCAAGTCAAAGGTTTCCATGTTTAAAGCGGAATACTTGTCTTATCAACTCCTATAAATACGCCGGTCAACCGCCTATTTCGCCTAAAATCAAGGATTTCCTCCTGATTATCTCGCCACTATGGAACCGAATCCTAGATGATTCAATCACCTCAAGGCCTATAAATACCTCTCCACAATCATTAACAAGGTACAGACACTTTCTTGAGCCTCGTTACTCTGTCAATTCATCTTTTGACAATCACTCGATACTTACTCTCACGCCGGAGGGGTTTCGCGAGGCCTTGCCTTACTCTGTCAATTCATCTTGTGATCTTAACAGGCTTAAGGAGGACGATTACAAGCCCATATATCCTACTCATCTCAAGGACGGCCCAAGCTGTGCATTTTGCCACATCACTTATATAAAAGAATCTGGTTTTGTTTTTGAAAGTACAAATAGGCTTCGCCTATTTTATCCTTCCATATGCGAATACGACAACTTATTTATCTAAGTTGTTGTTGCCTTTCTTAAGTGATCACAGGAAGCTTCAAGGAACATTCTAGGAAGTTTCAATTAAGTTTCATTACTTCCTTTCTTAAAGATGCATTGTAGAAATCTGATGAACTAGCGAATGAAGCTTCATCCAGAACTTCATTCGCAGTGTTGAATCTATGATTCCGTATTCATCTTTTGACCTTTTTGTGTGTGTGTTTTTCCAGGGGTGATTTGTGTTAGAAAGTATTCATATACTCTTTTAAGAGTTTTTCATAGGATTTCCACTCTCAAAGTATTTTCGTATTGTAATCTTAACAATCGTTTAATTAGTGGAAGTTTTGCCATAAGGCACGTTCTGCAAGCACGATTGCTTGTAGACTTAAAAACTCTCTCTTGTTTTTTACTTGCTTAAGTTGTATTCCATTGCGTATTGTGTTTGTTGATCGAATTGTAGCTACGTATTTCTTCCAATTGGTATCAGAGCCTACACCTAGCTTTGCTAAGTGCGCTCTTTATTTAGCCAAGACGGATTCACGTGGTAATGGACCACCTCGTCCTCCTATTTTGACTAGCACAAATGATTCACTTTGGAAAGTAATGATGCATGTCTTCATCAAATCCATTAATGAAAGGGCAAGGCTTGCTATTCCTATATGGTGGACATCTCCTAGAATTGTTGACCTAGATGGTGATTATAAATATACTCATGAAAAGGATTGGTCTACTGAAAAAAGGATTCTGTCTAATTTCAACTCTAAAGCACTCTATGGTCTGTAGACCCTAGCATAGGCAAAATGATCGCTAATTGTCAAGCGGCAAAAGATGCTTGGGATATGCTCCAACAAATTTATGAAGGTAGCGATAATGTGTGTCAAATGAAATTAAGACTTTTCTATACCAAATTTGAAATTTTGAAAATGGAAGAAAATGAGGACTTTAAGTCCTACCATAAAAAACTGATTGATATTTCTAATAAGTCAATTACCTTGGGAGATTCAATTTCCAATGCAAGACTTGTTAGTAAAATGATGCGTTCTAATCCAAATTGTTTCAACATTATAATATCTACTATTAAAGAAGTTCATGACACTGATAAGTTGTCTCTAGATAAGCTTGTAGGTATTCTTCAAACTTTCGAGCTTAATCTTGTTGAGTAGAACAAAAGCAAAGGTAATACAGTTGTTAGTATTGATAAAAATATTGCTTTTCCTATTGTGTCTGGTTTGTGTAGTGAATTACTAGAACTGTCTCAAGATATTGAGGAAAGAAGATTCCGTGGCTCATTTAACTAAAAGGTTTGGTAAAATCTTGAATTCGAAAGGTAAAAACATTTTTCTTCAAATGAACAAACTCCTTTCAATTCCGAGCCAAGAACATTTGTTTAAAGTGACAGTTCTAGTAAAACTAAAAAAAGTTTGTTTCTAAATCTTCTCCTCAAACCAATGGAACAAATCTTAATTCTATTCAATGTAGGGCATGCAAAGGATATGGTCATTATGCAAATCAATGTGTAGATACCTTACGCAAAAAGGGTTTGAATTTCATGTCCATTGTAATACCTTGAATTTTCAAAACATAATTGTTAACAATTGTGTGTATGTTTATGTGTGTTAATATGTTAAGTATGTGTTTAAATTAAATTTGAGCATTCTAGTACGTTGATGAGTTGAGTATGAGTCCTAAATGTGTTCTATGTTATGTTGCTGGGAGCCTGATAAAGTTTGGTTTTTGGTTTGATTGTGTTTGGTTCAGTTTTTTGAGTAAGTTTTGGTAGAAATTCTAGTAAGAGAGGAGACACAGCCGTGTATGATGTATCCAATGTTAAGGCGACCATGTCTTGGAGGCTAGAAAACAGGTAGTCTCTGAAGTTTATGCAATCACGTTCTCATGAACAAGGCGATCGCGTTTCAAGCAGCTATATTCACCACTAGAAAAACGTTGATTACTGACGGAAAATTTCCGTTTGTAATTTGAACTTTCCGTCGATTATGTCTTTGGCAACAGAACTGCTCCGTCGGTGAATTTGGTCGGTAATTACTGACGGAATAGTGGAATACATACTGTTAGTAATTATTGACGGAAGTTTTTGTTTTGTCGGTAATTACTAACTGAACTCTCCGTTAGAGATTTCTGTCAGTAATACGTACCGACGAACGTTGTCGTCACTAATTTTTATTTCCGTTAGTAATTGCGTAATTTTTATTGTCGTCGGTAATTCCCAACAGAATATTCTGTCAGTTATCCCAACAGAATCTTTCGTAAGTATTTCCAAACGAAATATTCCGTTGGCAATTGAAGAAATACTGACCGAATGTCCGTCGGTAATGCTAAAAAGTGGCTTTAAATTTTACTTTATCGACAAAATTTCCGTCAGTAAAATTAAAAAAAGTAATAATTTTTTTTAAAAAATCACAATACTTTTTAGGTCCCTGATTTATCACTATATATATATATATATATATATATATATATATATATATATATATATATATATATATATATATATATATATATATATATAATAGATTAACAGAAATTAATTGCACTCCAAAAATAAAACATTGAATAGAACAAAATGTTATTACATCAAATCCGTTTCACTATCTATTGTTAATTACGATTGTATTTAGAGCTGTCAAAACGGGCCTGGGGGCGGGTTTGCCCGCGGACCTGAAAAAGCCCGATGTGAAACGGGGTAGGGCGGGAAAGCCCGCGAACATAACGCTCCTGAAAACCCCTAGCTCAAACCGCCCCGCGTAGGGCCGCGGGCAAAACGGGCAAGCCCGCGGGCTTTTGGGTTTATTTACCAATATACACCAATTATACCAATATACACAAGTTCACATATCTCAAATGTGAAATCTGTTAGTTGCAACACAAAATATTTAGTACTATCCACGAAACAAAATTATTTTGAACTGAAATGTACTTCAGAAAATAGAAAGAGGAAGAAGAATCTCAACAGTACTATCCACGAAACAACATCAACAACAATTAAAAGAGGAAGAAGAATCTCAACAGTTTGGTTAGTGACCTAACCCTCCCAGACGAGTTGTGTTGTTGTAAACGCGACGACATGTTGTTGCTGCTGGGTTCTTCAGTATGATGGGTTTGAGGGAGAAATGGGTAATGGTGTTCTGGGTTGTAGAAGGGGAAATTGATGGATTTAACACGGCTCAAGAGGGACGGGATCAAAGGCGAGTTGACCTGAGGAGGGTGGTGGTTTTGAAGGTGGAGGCCAAGTATATGGTGGCGATCATGAGGTTCAAGAAACAAAATAGAATGGTGGGTGTGAACCAACTGGCCATGGAAGCCCACACAGAAGTTACCATTTGATCTGATTCAAACATGGCAAAGGCTCCTTCTCTTTCTACGTGTAACTGACTGTGTGTATTGAGATGGGGAAGGGATGGGGCAAGATTTATATAGTGCTTGTGCCAACATATTCTAACTGTGGAAAAGTTTCGACCACGTGTTTTGTATAAGACTTTAAGTCAACAAGTCTTGTAGTAAATTACCCTTAGTAAGACTAAGCCTAACAACCCCCACCCAAAAAAAAAAACCTACAGCAATGCAAAAAACCCAGATTCTTAACACAGCAATGCAGTGGAAAATGAGTAACCTAACCTAATTAATTTAGACGGAGAAATGGAGAATGGGCTGGGCCAGGGCCACACAAACTTTTAAGTTTTAATTATATAATTATATAATCATATTATAAGTTTTAAAAAGTGAGAAAGTGCGGGCAGCCCGCAGCCCGTCCTACAAAGCCCATAGCCCGCACGGGCAAAGCCCGAAAAGCCTGTTTTCCAAATGGGTATCTAATACATCAGCCCAACCCGCCCCTAATGGGTGGCGAGGCGGGCATGCCCGCGGGCTTTTGCCCTATTTGACAGCTGTAATTGTATTGAATATTCAACACATAAAGAAATTAGGGGACTAGGTACGAGGAGTGGATGAAGATCCGTTCATAAAAGCTACCATCTGGCGCGCATCTCTGTTATTTCATGTGCCTGCTCAGACATCTGTTCGTCTCCTTGAGCCATAGCTTCGTCCTGCTGCGCCACCCTAGCTTCCAATGTATCCATCTTGGCTTGTGAAGCTTCGTCCAATAGAGCATTTGATCATCTCGTTAACGAGACAAACCTGGGGAAGAGATTGTGGATGAGAGCACAGTGGCACCATGGTCCCCATTCCGTAAAGTATTTCCCCCTTTCTTTCATCCTTATGATGCAACGCTCTGTCATAATTCCATATTCGACGGAACGAGAATGGCCACGAAACTCTCCATGCGTCCCTGAATGATCTCTTCATTTGCAACCATCTTATACGCATTCTGTCATAAAAAAAAATACATTAATTAATAAAACACGAAACATAATAGATACATAATCCAGTTTGATATACATTAAGAATTTTGTACTTACATATGTAGCCTCGGCAGTTTGATCAACCCACTGACGAGGTTGACCAGGAGCACCTTGAGTGGTGTGCGTACTAACAAATACGTTAAGAAAATCGACGTGAGGACCCTATTTATGTACCTACAATCATTATTACTATTAGTTAACATAGCATAGCAGAATCCATTTAATTTAGCAATCATATAGTCATGGAAAATGAAATGGCATAATATGTAAAGGAAGAAGAAACATATACTGCCAATGGGGCAATGAGATGAAACCTATACTAACAAGGCGGCAACTTACTTCACCACATCACCATTCTGAATGGTTTCGGTTGCACATAGCAATAACATGAATCCCAAAATCGTAACTATGTGCATAGAATAAATTTTAAGAGTGCTCACATAATTAAGCATTCTCTAATCTAGAATCATTGGTACATGGCGAAAGGCAAAGCATTGCAAATCAAGCAGCAGTTCATACATTGACATCGGTTAAGTCATTTGCTTAGGAAGAGAGAAAATGACTATTGGTGGACAAGCTTATGGTGGGTGTAAAAATCATTTCAATTACCAAAAATAAAAGAATTCCAAAATAGTAGGTTGCTTTCACTCCATACTATGAATGTATAATAATTTCCGAAGCCAAAATAGAAATCACGGATTCCATCATAATTTTTGTCTATAAGTGCAACAACATATCCCATATATTCAACTCAATAGATAACCAAAAATTTGATAACCAAAATCCAGTAAAACCGACCAAGTAACCATGTGCCGATTCCACCATGTCAACCACCTTTTTCACTAATAAAACAACATGATGGAATAAGACTTGGTAAAAACTGAGGATGAAATAGATCATGGAGAGAGCATTCATGAAGTTGCAGCACCGAAAACACTCCCAAAATGGAGAGAGCATTTCATTTGATTTATTTTTTTTGGTTTGTAGCCATTTTGGTGCATAGATGGTTGCTTGGTTCTGGGAATTGAAGAAATTAGTTCATTTGTGCCTCAAAGGGGTGGCTTTGGCTTCTTCTATTTTTGGGATTTGGAGCATATTTCAAGGGACTGATGTGACGACCCAACCCGAATTCCGGCACGGAATCCTTAGGTCGTGCCGCGAGGACAAGGCAAGAAGATGACAAACACTTGTAAAACAATAGCGTGAGTCGAACAATTGAACTAACAAGCTCTAAACACTAACAAAAAGTCGTACTAAAATACGGGTTTACAAAAAAAAAACGAATATGCAGAAGTGATAAAGAAATGAAGTCCCGAGCTATGAAGCTCGAAACCGAAGTTAAGGAAACCAAGAGAGACATAAATCTCCCGAAGGGGAAAACAAAACTCGCGTGCCGCAATATTGTAGATTTTGAACAAACCATCGGTACTCCAGGCCGGCGTTTCAACAAAGAATCAACCTGATATAACAATTACCCTCGACTAAAACATACTGGGGTTAACCAACAACAAAAACAATCAATAGAATAAAGAAAAGCCTCAAAGCTACCGCGTGCTCGGGAGACAACTGAAATAAAAACTAGATCCACGAATTACGACACGACACAATAGGTCGGCCTAAGGAGGAAACAATACAAAAACCCAAGTGATCTACCTGTCCGTAAAGTCTAACTAACTTTACAATACAACGATTTCACAAGAATAGTAAAGTACGATACACAAACCAACGATGCTAAAAGAGATAGAACTCCACAAGCTACTACTCGGGGAAGTCGACTGCTACAAGCACGAATACATGATCTAATCTCGATCTATCGATCAGCTGCGCACTGCTACAGTCACGATCTACTCGGCCTCAACGCGGCTACCAAACTGCAACTAGAAAACAAAGTACGGGATGAGTCATAATGACCCAGTACGCTACTACTAAACAATATAACATAAATGAAATATTGCCATAAGTGGAAATGACATCATGTTACAACGACGAAGACCCAGTAAGTCGAGTTGTACTGTACATAAACCGTTCCTTTACCAGACTAACAAGATGAACTAGGGTGAATTCCCTGTTCACTAACAATCAAGTAAGTCAGGAGGCAAGTCACAAGAATCATCATATAAATATGGTCGTATGACTAAGTATAAACATCCTAAGTCTCCCAAAGACTAATTAGGTAGAAGTATGCGTATTTATATATATACACATATCAAGACAATCATGGAATAATCAAGTAGAAGTATGTATATTTACATATATACATATCAAGCAGTTCACAGAATCATCACTAATAACAAGCAATCAAGAACAAGTACATATACACATTTAGCTCACATATTCAAGGTAGCACTTTGATTTCACATAAGTACTAGAAAGTAAACCACATATAAGAGGATATATATATTTTTCAGTCTGTATGTCTGTCTGTACCATTGCTGCTAAACACATGTTGAACGACAACTGAATCGAACTCGTGTTCGGCCCAATAATCAAGCTAGAATCAATACTTTTAACTGGTCTTCTTCAGTGAACAATGAAGAACTCATCAATTTTCTTTCATGAGCATTCGTTACCTTTCATCCAACCTAGGATGAAGAAATGAGAGCTCGATATCAGGCTAGATGTCGCTAATACAAGACCACATCTCACTATTGGCCAAATAGTGAGGAGAAAAGGAACCAATGCAGCTGACTCATGGTGATTGCTTACCCAAAGACTATAAGTCGTCCCATTGCCAACAAGATAACAAGAACGCTAGCTGGACTCAAGGGGGGACAAGTAGATGTTTACTTATCAATCATGAACAGGTAGAGGATCAAGTTCGACAAGAGTGAACTGATCCAAGTCAAGTAGATGTTTACTCACTTAAGAAATCAAGTAAGGACGAGCTCGACAAGAACGATCTCATCCAAGTCAAGTAGGCATGTTATACTCTACGACTAACAATCAATCAGGAATATGAATCCAATCAAGAACATCAAAACTAGTATTTTAGTTACGTTGCAAGCATGAACATCAATCCAAATCAAGAATTCTAGATAAACAAATCTCAAACGTCGTAGGGATTGATCGTTAAGCCAGTATTGTTCAATGGCTCACTAGTATTGACTCCGTCGAGTCATTTCTATAATTCCAATCAAATAGAGTTTGAATACTCTATGTATTCCAAGACTCTTTTTTATGTTCTCGTTTGAGACATAGCTAGGTTCTTGTTCCATTTAGTAACCCTAGTTCACAAATCACTAAGTAATGCACTAGTGGGAAGCTTAAGTTGATAAATGTCAATTCAAGCCTTAGTTCAATTCAAGTACGTAATTCCACATGTTAATGGAATCCATAAATCAATGCACGTTGATAATTGAATAGAAGTATATTCATGAACGCAAGAAACACAATATGCTTCTTAAGTCATATGATCAAATCACATAGAAGGACCAATTCTTGACAAGGTAAAAATCATGCTTTTAGTCATAATATCAAATATACATAGTATTCCATATTCAATTATGAAACCAATCTAAGTCATAACTTAACCATCAATCCTTCATATACTATCCAAGACTACTCCGTTAGTCTAGGATCATGAAGCCATTTACTAAACTCTTTCTAGAATAATAATTTATTCTATAACCCAAAAGTCCGTAGTAATCAAAGACTTAAGCAACACAAGAGTGAAGATAATTCGTAAGGTCAAACCATAGTGGTAAGTCCTAGATAACAACTTAGTTATCCTTGTGACTTATACAAGTAGATTCTATGTATAGAGTACTAAAGAAAACTTCGATCCAATACATCCCTTAAAAAGGTTTTCACACTCATAGTCTTGGGTTCCCTAAGATATTCACGAGGCGACTCTAGTGAATCGGTATTCCAATAACAACAATCCCATTTCCCTAGGTTTCATACATGCATAGATTACTTTCTTACAAGTCTTGGGACTTCATTTGAAGTCCGACAAGTATCAATAGTTCTAATTCATAATTAAACCAATCAAAATGTCTTTCATTCGAGTCACGCATTTGCGACCCATACATAACCAATCCAATGACTAGTGATATTCTCACACTTAACATCACTCAAGGACCTCAATTAGAGTCCTAAGCCACAAATCAACCTTAACACCAATTCGGTCTCACTCGATCAAATCTCAAGATTTTATGATTGAGATTCAATTAACACGAGTAGTCATAGGAATTTACCCTAAGGCTCAAATAACAACTTCTATAATTAATTGGCTCCATTTGGGTCAAATTACAAAGTCTCAAATTATAGGTCAAGGCATAAATTTGGGATTCACAATTTATCCGGGTTTCTAAAACCAACAACAATCAATCTTAAACCATAACAACTCCAATATACACAATAAAATAATTTGGGTTCAAACCCTAACTATCACATATTAATATCCAACAAAAACATATCATTTCGACATGTATAACAATGACAAATCACGAGGAACACGTCTCTAGCAATGTAACATCAATATTGAGTTAGAGAGAAAAACTAGGGCGTAAGTAACGTACCTTTTTCGTCCAATAAACTCGAAGGGAAACGAAAACAAACCAATGGGGAAGACTCTACTCGGGAGGGCTTCGTGATGGTGGTCTGAGATCTTCAAACGGATGGTTGGAACTTCGGGAATCAACAAAACACACACTAATCTCACACTCAATCTCATGCACTATCTCTCTCCCGTTCTTGGTTTAAGATAGTCACAAATGAAGAGAGAGAAGGGGTGTTAGGGGTTATAAGGATGTTTAAGGACAATTATGCCCTCAAATGGGTGAAAGGGCAAGGGTAAAATAAGGGTAGAATAGAAATTTCACGTCAAAAATCGAGTTTGGAAGTCATCTACTCGTAACAGGAAAATACCAACCGTTCAGGTGGCTGGGTTGAACACTCACCTATTTGTAGGGGTGACAATTCGTGCTATCATATCGTGTTCGTGCCTCATTATCGTGCCTCATTATCGTGTTTTTATATTATCTATCTTATTTGATCATAAATATAGCAATAAATACTATTTTGAATATATTAACAATATCGTGTCTTTCGTGTCGTGTTTCGTGTTGTGTTGTGTCGTGATGGGCTTATCGTGTCATTTGTCTCTGTAATCGTGTTTTATAATCGTGTCGTGCTGGTTCGTGCTATCGTGTCGTGCCAGTCATTGCCACCCCTACCTATTTGTTCGGTTGGGCTGGCCGAACTTTTCTAAAGGAATTCGGTTGGCATGGCCGAACATTTCATAAAATGTTCGGTGGTCAAGTCTAAACGATGATTCAAGTTTAAAACAAAGCCAAATGGGTCTAGGACTGAAGGTGAAACACACGTTGGGTAAATGCAACTCAATGAAGCATAAAAATGTGTACAAAGGCCTTAGGAGGCTCAACTAAACCTCAAGACAATGGAGGAATGACCTAGGATACAACCAAGGTCACAGGAAAGAACTACGCGAGAAAAATCTCAACCAAGTCAAGTAACGAATAACGTCAGTTTACGACTTGTAACTTTAATAAGTTAAAGTCTATGAGACATATAGAACTAAGGTATCGGCTTCTAGATAGCCTACCCACACATATCAAGGTTTTCTCCTCAAGTCAAGTAAGCGAGGCTACGGTTAAATGGCATGCAAAACGAGAAGGTCAAAAACACAAAGGTTCGGGGTCTTACAACTGATGGGGTTGTGGCCAATTTCTAAATGGTTTATAGAGAATTAAGATTTGAATAAATGGATCAGCTTCTATTGAAACTAAAACGAGTATTATTGATAATTTTTTGGAGCTCGTTTCCGATGTAGTTATGAGTTTAAGCTTTGATTGTGTGTGTTTTTAATTATTTAGAGCCGACTTTGCATTTGGTGCTGAGGCTTAGGGGAGGAATTATTGAACCCTCGTTGATGGCGTTGTCTAGGAAATACAATCAAGACAAGACTATCTACCGCAAGTGAGTTTCTCTTCTCCAGTTTGCTATTTCAATTTCATTTATGCTTTTAATGTGCGATGTTGAGAAGTTCTTTTATCATTTCATGTCGGCTAATTTTTTTCTTAGCCTTCCTTTTGTTTAATTCTAAATTTCGATGCTTTTTAAGGTCCGTAAATATTGTTGAACCTCAACAAATGCTCAACCCTTTCAAGATTTGTTTCCTTATTAGTTAGTTAACTTAAACTATATCTAAAATTCTTCTTATAACTTTGTAACCTCAGTTGTTGTTTTAAGAGCATAAAGGGCTAAAATCATAAAGATATATTTTGAAATCAATACGATAAATCTGTACACAAAATGAACCAATCAACACATGCATTGGTCAAATATGTTGAAACAAACAACAATTTTTTTTTTTTGGGGAAGCTAGAAGTAAACTAAGGCCCAAAATAAAAATTAAGAATGGAGATCTAAAATTATTTTATAGTAAGAGAAACCAAAACTTAATTAAAAAAAATCATGTTTTATACAATGGGTACAATTCAAGATCTTAAAAAAAAAATAAGTAAAAAATAGAAATTCTTAATCTATAGAACCAATATCTTACGCAACGACTTATCTTTGAAAAATATGGATTTCTCAAAGCTGAAGATGTGCCTTTGTGATTTCAAAAGATTAGTGAGGGAAGTAGAGCAGTGAGGAATATACCAGGAGGGTGGGGGTGCATTTGGTCTTGCGACGTCGTCGTGAGTGTTTGGAACGATGAGAGAGAGAAAAGATAGAGAGAGAGAGAGAGAGAGAGAGAGAGAGAGAGAGATGATACAAGTGACTGGTGAGATAGTGAGAGAGCGAAAGAGTTGTAATTGGTGGTTGTGCCAATTGGATTATCACATAACCATGGGATGGTTCATTCTATTTTTCTATAAAAATGAAAGCAATTGAAGTTGATTGTATCTATTGTTTGTTGTGGTTGATTTAGAAAGGAGGTATGGAAGAAATGGTCCTATGTGTTATTGCCCCCTTTTACCTAGTTTTGAGTGGAAAGACGAGGGTTGACAATTAACAAATGTTTTCTGCTCCCTTGCCTTACCCCCAGTACTTCCCAAATCACCATTTGTGTTCCTTCACCATGGCTGTTGACATATCATTAATATGATGCTGCATATCTTCATGGTGGTTCCTTGCATTGTTTGTTCTGCCTTCAACTGTTTTTACATAACTTATTTTTTCTATTCTTTTTTTATTTCCAGTTATCTACTATACTTATATTTATCCTACGTCTGTTTGCTCTTTGTTTTGTATTTATGAAAAACATTAAATAACTTTTTGTGTATTAATGAAAATAAATATGCAACAATATGTTCTTTATTATTAATTTATATTTACTCTTTGTTTTTTTTAAATAACTATTTCTTTGTGTATTCATGAAACAAAAAATTCAACAATCAGTACATACTATATTTTTAAAATTAATTTGTTGGTCCCTTGACTTTACAAAAATCATTTATTTGGTCCCTATATACTAAAAAATTAATTAGTTTGGTCCTACATGTTCACATTTACCATCAGATTCCCCTTACCTCGTTACAATTAATATTTCTGTCTGATTTTGCTAGAAAATGTCCAAACTACTCTTATATGCCTTAAATTAGCATGCACACTTATCTCATTCTCTCTTGCATCCTCCCCAAGCCGTTATTCACCACTAGCCTCCGACCTTCATCTCCATCTCCTACATTTCTGCTCGAGGAAACCCCAACACCAATCATCTTACCCACTCTCCCCTTCCGCCCCACCATCTCCAAACAACAACTTCAAACTCCGGCCTACCACCATCATTCACCCCCAGCGTCCGGTGCCCTCATCTTCTCTGCGTTCAACGTCCTCATATTCTTCGACTCCAACCATACCTACTAAGACTTGCCATCCAGTCCCGACGCAAGTCCAAAATTTCCCTTCTCATTCTCACTCCCAAGAAGGCGTTCTAGCCTTCATCATCTATACCATAGGTCTCGGATTTGCATGTATGAGGAAAGACTTTTGTACAAGTCTTCGCCAGAGTTGGGACAGCGACCGGAGATGGTGATGATGACGAAGGGAGGGAGACTTGGTCATAGACGAAGAGGCAAGATCGAAAATTGGTGAGACATGGTTAGAATATCGATTTGTTGATGGCCGGAGATGGAAATGACATTGGCCCCAAACGGAGATGGAATCTCGATCAGTTAATGGCTATCTCGATCTGTTAATGGCTATGGCTATCTCGAACTGTTAATGACTTTTGCACAAGAGTTCACTATTTCTTGTTTCTGGTGTGAAATCTGTATTTGGTTTTTGGATTGCAATGTTAACAGTATCAATCATGGTGGTTGGGAAATCAAGGCAACTAGTTAAGCATGAGATTACTCAGTCTATACAGAGCAGAAGATAATCTTGCTTTTGCTGAAGGTTTTGAAGATTAAGATTAAATGTCTGAATCTCTCTCTTTCTCTCTCACATACAAAGTTGGTTTCATTCTATCAATTTGAATTTCTCAATTCTCTTGCTATTAGAAATGGAATTTCACACACACACACAATGAAATTTATGATGCGCAATGAAATTTATGATGATCAATGTGTGTTTACTCCGTTGTAGACTCAGGTAAGGGTACTTTAGGCATTTTGAAAATAATTTGACGGAAAGTTTAATGTTAACGGGGTGAGTGGGGGAATCTGATGTTAAACGTCAACATGTAGGACCAAACGAATTATTTTCTTAGTATATGGACCAAATAAATGATTTTTATAAAGTCGAGGGACCAAAAAATTAATTAAATCTTTTTTTTTTCAATTTATTTACTTTGTCTATTTATGAAGATAAAAAGAAGCTATTTCTGTGTATTTATGAAAAATGCAACAATTAGTACTTACTCTGTATTTTTTCTATTTACTTTGGGTATTTATGGAAAATTATTTCTTTTTGTTTTTATTTTACTTGTTCTTTATTTTTTTTGTCTTAAGTTGCATAACTATTTATTAACCGGTAATATCATCCTTTACCTATGGAATTGTAGCTTTGGATGTTGAATTTGTGTTATTGAATTGTTGATATTATACGTGAACGTAATTTCATATATTATTCTCATTTATACATTTGTTACCATGATTACACACAAGTCCCACATCTACCTTAATCACGCCAAACGTATAGTGACCTTGTCTTTTGTCCAGTAGCCAAAGAAATGAGTGAGCTAGAAAGTGACGAGGATAAAAAAGCTCCCTGTCTTGCAAATATGAACAACACCGTTAAGGAGTCAGGGGTTGCCCGACTCAAACCCTTAGCCGTAAGAATGAGATTACCAGTGACATGAGATGCAATAAATGCAGTATATGATGAGGACATCCCCAACAACAACAACTCAACACCGATGACGACAACCATCGGACCGGTCACAAGAGCTAGAGCTAAGAAAATACGTGAAGAAGTCAATAGCATGGTTCGTGAGATAATGGAGATGGAAGAATGAGCAATGAGCCATGAAGAGAAGACCACAAAAGGTCAAAGGAAGCTGCTGAACGTGATCCAAGTCAAGAGGGATGATTACGTGCCTTGTTATTACGCGAGTAAACATTCTGGAAGGCTTGCGGTCGCAAGGTCATCATAGGCTTGCGACCGCAAGGTGTGTCAATTTACGGGCCAACTTTCTGCCGACCTTGCGGACGCAAGGTGTCAAGGGGCTTGCGATCGCAAGGTCCCCCGACTGCCGTTTTTACTGCTTTGTAAATTAGGGTTTTCGTCTAAACTTTACCCTAATTCTTTTAGTACGAGTTTTCAGCCTAGTTTAGGTATAAATAGGGGTTTTCTTTCTATTGAACGATAACTTTTGAGTATTCTATTTTGTGAGTTTTATCAAAACTTATTGGTTCTTCTTGAACTATTGAGAGTATACCGGTGTGAAGCTTGTGTGTTCATCTTTGACTTATCAATTGATTCATCCATATCAATTGTGGCGTCTATCACTATACTTAGGTTCTTCAGTTGCTACGATTGCGGGTTGCGGCTGTACATGCCAAGGTTCCTGTCGTGCTAATTGTTGGGTCGAGGTGTCACCCCCGCAAACATCCTACGATCCCTAGCTTCCGCCGCGTGAGTAAACCGTTCTTCAACGAAGCCTTCCGAGAAGATCGTATCATTTTGGTATCAGAGCAAAGGTTCGTCCATAATCTATCCTGTCTTTAAATTGTTCTTAATTAGTTATCTGTTTCTTTATCTTCTTCCTTCGAACTAGGATCATCAATCTTACGTTTGTTCGTCATATTCGTGTTTTATTTGTTCTTTTCAAACCCTACAACTTTCTAGGGTTATAATCTTATAAAAAAAAATACTGTTATTTTGTGTTACTGCTAAAACTCGGCAGTCCCCAAAAAAAAAAAAAAGTACAAATCTCCTGACAAAAATTTTTTGGGAGAAAAGGAAAGGGGACCTTACCAGTGATCGAATTGAAGGTTAGATTGTGATACAAAAAAATAATAATACTGTTCATCGGGTACTGTTCATCCATACAATATTGGGCAGATTTCGGACAGCTTTCAAAATATATATCTATATTATTTCGGATCAAAATTGTGGATTCGAAAATTGAATATTCTGATCAAAAGCTTTCTAAACGTTGTGCGTCTTCGTTCTTCAAATTTGTTACTCTTGAATTAATTCTCTATACGTTATCAATTGTTGAGTCTTGTGTTGAATTGCTACTTGATTTACACTTGTTAATACTTGATAGTTCTTTTAGAACCCTAAAGTTTTGATTTGAGTGATTAAAATCTTTTGTGTGGTACACGAGTGGAGAGATACACGTAAGGGAGTTTTGTGAGGAATTAAAAATGGCTAATGACAATAAATTGTTCATGGAAGCTATGATGGCTAAGATGGAAAAGATGATGAGGGAGCAAAGGGAGGAGATGCATGAGGTGATGGGTAAGATGAGTGAGGAGTTTAATGAGAAACTAGATGTGATAGGCAATGCAAGTAAGAGTTAAAGTCCAGTTGAGCCTAAAGAATTACCTAAACGTAATCTAGAGGAAGAGTTTGAAGGAGAGAATTGAGACTCAAATGATAGGAGAGACAGGAATAGATGGGGAGGAAATAGAGAAGATAATAATATGAATGAGATAAAATTGAAGGTGCCTACTTTCACTGGTAAAAATGATCCAGAATTATACCTAGAGTGGGAGATGAAGATGGAGAGAATAATTGGGTGCCATAACTATACTGACTTGAAGAAAGTCAAACTAGCCGCCATTGAATTCTTCGACTATGTTGCGGTTTGGTGGGAGAAGATGAGGGTGGATAGGGCGAGATATAGGGAACTTCAAGTTGAGACTTGGGAGGAGATGAAAAGAGTGATGAGGAGACGGTTCATACCATCTCATTATTATAGGGACCTACACCAAAAATTACAAACCTTGAGGCAAGGAACTAAGAGTGTAGAGGAGTACTACAAGGAGATGGAGGTTGCTATGATTAGAGCCCACATAGAGGAGGATAGTGAGGCGACCATGGCCCGTTTTCTAATGGGGTTAAATAAGGAGATTGCTAATGTAGTGGAGTTGCAAACATATGTTGACATTAATGAACTAGTTCAAAAGTCCATTAAAGTGGAGCAACAACACAAGAGGAGGGGTAACACACGGATTTTCCCTAACTCTAATTGGAAGTCTAATTATGGAAATCACAGGGAAGATAAAACTGTTGTGAAGTCTAGGTTTGAAACACCAAAGGTTACAACATCTACACCTACTTCTACTTCAAAACCCGAACACACTAGAACCAAGACAAGAGACATTCGATGTTACAAGTGTCAAGGTATGGGGCACTTTGCCAATGAGTGTGTGAACAAGAAGGTGATGGTTATGAGGGAGAATGGAGAGTTTTCTTCTGAGGATGAAGAGGAGGCGTGTTCACAAATACCACCTTTAGAGGAGGTTGAGGAAGTTGAGGAGGAGATAGTAGATAGGGTGAGTTTGGTGACTAGGAGGGTAATGAATGTCCAAGTTAGAGAGGAGGATGTGACTTTGCAAAGGGAGAACATATTTCATACTCGTTGCCAGGTGAAGGGTAGGAATTGTGGAGTGATCATAGATGGGGGTAGTTGCACTAATGTGGCTAGTACTACCATGGTTACAAAATTGGAGTTACCTTTGATTCGACATCCAAAACCATATGAATTGCAATGGTTGAATGATAGCGGGGAGGTGAAGGTGAATAAGCAAGTGATGGTATAGTTCAAAATTGGGAGATATGAGGATGAGGTGTTATGTGATGTGGTACCTATGCAGGCGAGTCATATGTTGCTAGGGAGGCCTTCGCAATTTGATAGGAGAGTTCACCATGATGGGTACACGAACAAGTACTCATTTGTTTTCAACAACAAACATTTTATACTTGCACCACTTTCTCCAAAGCAAGTGTATGAAGATCAGCTTAGTATACAAAAGAGTGCGGCTTGTGAGGAAAAGAACATAGAGATAAAAGAAGCCGAACAAAAGGAGAGATTGAGAGAAAACAAGAGTGAGGGGCCGGCTGAAAACATGAGAGCTAGTAGTGAGATAGCCAGGCAAAAGGAGAGCAAAGTGAGCAATAAAAATATAAAAGAGAGTAATGAGGGGAAAAACCAAGAGAGAAAAGATAAGAGTTTCTATGCTAGGGCAAGTGAGGTAAAAAAGGCAATGTTTCTTAACAAGCCTATGATCGTACTTATGTATCGAGAGGCATATTTGAGTACTAACGATGATTTACTTAATGCTTTGCCTAGTTGTATATCTTCTGTCATTCAGGTTTATGACGACGTGTTTCCTGAAGAGATTCCGAGTGGGTTACCTCCAGTTAGAGGTATTGAACATCAGATCGATTTTGTACCTGACGCATCGATTCCTAACCGACCAGCATATAGAAGTAATCCTGAGGAAACAAAAGAGCTTCAAAGGCAAGTTGATGAGCTCTTAATCAAAGGACAAATAAAGGAAAGTATGAGTCCTTGTGCAGTACCAGTCTTGTTGGTACCAAAGAAAGATGGATCTTGGAGAATGTGCGTGGATTGTCGAGCCATAAATAACATCACGGTAAAGTATCGCTTTCCCATTCCTAGACTAGAGGATATGCTTGATGAATTGCATGGTGTTCGATATTTTACAAAACTTGATTTAAAACAAGGATACCATCAGATTAGGATTAAAGAGGGAGATGAGTGGAAAACTGCTTTTAAAACTAAACATGGATTGTATGAATGGTTAGTTATGCCTTTTGGGTTAACTAATGCACCTAGTACTTTCATGAGATTAATGAACCACATCTTATGTGCATACATTGGTATATTTGTAGTAGTATACTTTGATGACATTTTGATTTATAGCAAAGACTTGGATGAGCATGTTAAGCATTTGAAATCTGTTTTAGATGTTTTGCAAAAAGAAAAGTTATTTGCTAATCTTAAAAAGTGTACTTTTTGCACGGATAGTCTGGTTTTCCTTGGTTTCGTTGTTAGTTCACAGGGAATTCAGGTGGATGAAGAAAAGGTGAGGGCTATACAAGAGTGGAAGAGCCCAACGACTGTGGGAGAAGTCCGTAGTTTTCATGGACTTGCTAGCTTTTATAGAAGGTTCGTGAAAGATTTCAACAGTATTGCTGCTCCCTTGACCGAGGTAATAAAGAAAAGTGTGGGATTTAAGTGGGGAGAAGAACAAGAGAAAGCGTTCGTGACGCTCAAGGAAAGACTAACAAATGCACCACTTCTCGTCCTACCAAATTTTGAGAAAACATTTGAGATAGAGTGTGATGCATCCGGCATTGGAATTGGAGCAGTCTTGATGCAAGAGGGTAGACCAATTGCATTCTTCAGCGAGAAGTTAAGTGGGGCATCGTTAAACTACCCTACTTACGACAAAGAGTTATATGCGTTGGTACGTGCTTTAGAGACATGGCAACACTACCTGTGGCCTAAGGAGTTTGTCATTCACACGGATCATGAGACATTGAAGCATTTAAAGGGACAACACAAACTGAACCGACGACATGCAAGATGGATGGAATTCATCGAACGTTTCCTTACGCCATCCCAGACAAGAAAGGTAAAGAGAATGTGGTAGCCGACGCCCTTTCTCGAAGGTACACTTTAATTTCTGCTTTAGATGCTAGAGTTCTAGGATTCAAACATATTAAGCAATTGTATCATGATGACCTTGATTTTAGTGAGGAATATAAAAGTTGTGAACGAACTGCATGTGGGAAATATTATAGGTGTGAGGATTTTCTGTTTAGAGAGAATGGATTATGCATACCTCATTGTTCCTTGAGAGACTTGCTAGTGAAAGAATCCCATGGTGGGGGATTAATGGGTCATTTTGGGGTGGCTAAGACTTTGTCCATTTTACAAGAACATTTCTTTTGGCCACACATGAAACGAGATGTAGAAAGAATTTGTGGGAGGTGTGTGACTTGCTTACAAGCTAAGTCAAGGGTGCAAGCCCATGGGTTGTACATGCCTCTACCTATTCCAGATCATCCTTGGGTGGATATATCCATGGACTTTGTGTTAGAGATGCCTAGAACCAAACATGGGAGTGATTCTATATTTGTTGTAGTTAATAGGTTTTCAAAAATGGCACACTTTATACCTTGTCATAAAACCGATGATGCTTCACATATTGCGAATTTGTTCTTTCGTGAAATTGTTAGACTCCATGGCATGCTTAGGACTATCGTGTCTGATAGAGATTCCAAGTTCCTTAGCTACTTTTGGAAGACCTTGTGGGGTAAGCTTGGTACGCGTATTTTCTACTACATGTCACCCCCAAACTGATGGTCAAACGGAAGTTGTCAATAGGACATTATCTGCGTTGTTGAGTTCTATACTTTCTAAGAATTTAAAAGCTTGGGAAGACTGTTTGCCTCATATTGAATTTGCGTATCATAGAACTGTTCATTCAGCCACTAAATATTCTCCGTTTGAAATTGTTTATGGTTTTAATCCTTTAACTCCTTTGGATTTATCACCATTACATGTTTCTGAGTTTATGAATTTAGACAGCAAAGCAAAAGCAGAATTTGTTAGAAAGTTGCATGAGAAGGCAAGGCTCAACATTGAGCGAAGGACGGAACAATACGCAAAACAAGCCAACAAGGGAAGGAAACACTTGGTTTTTGAACCGGGTGATTGGGTTTGGTTGCATATGCGGAAAGAAAGATTTCCCCAACAACGGAAGTCAAAGTTGATGCCAAGAGGCGATGGACCGTTTCAAGTGTTGGAACGAATCAATGACAATGCCTACAAATTGGATCTTCCAGGTGAGTATAATGTTAGTGCTACTTTTAATGTTGTTGATTTGCGTCCGTATGATGTAGGTGATTTGAGGACAAATCCTTTTCAAGAGGGAGGGAATGATGAGGACATCCCCAACAACAACAACTCAACACCGATGACGACAACCATTGGATCGGTCATAAGAGCTAGAGCTAAGAAAATACGTGAAGAAGTCAATAGCATGGTTCGTGAGACAATGGAGATGGAAGAACGAGCAATGAGCCATGAAGAGAAGACCACAAAAGGTCAAAGGAAGCTGCTGAACGTGATCCAAGTCAAGAGGGATGATTACGTGCCTTGTTATTACGCGAGTAAACATTGCGGAAGGCTTGCCGCAAGGTCATCATAGGCTTGCGACCGCAAGGGTGTCAATTTACGGCCAACTTTCGCCGACCTTGCGGACGCTTAAGGTGTCAAGGGCTCTTGACCGAGCGTCCCCCGCCGTTTCGCTTTGTAAATTAGGGTTTTCGTCTAAACTTTACCCTAATTCTTTTAGTACGAGTTTTCAGCCTAGTTTAGGTATAAATAAGAGTTTTCTTTTTATTGAACGATAACTTTTGAGTATTCTATTTTGTGAGTTTTATCAAAACTTATTGGTTCTTCTTGAACTATTGAGAGTATACAGGTGTGAAGCTTGTGTGTTCATCTTTGACTTATCAATTGATTCATCCATATCAATTGTGGCGTCTATCACTATACTTAGGTTCTTTAGTTGCTACGATTGCGGGTTGCGGCTGTACATGCCAAGGTTCCTGTCGTGCTAATTGTTGGGTCGAGGTGTCACCCCCCAAACATCCTACGATCCCTAGTTCCGCGTGAGTAAACCGTAAACCGTTCTTCAACGAAGCCTTCCGAGAAGATCGTATCAGTATAATAGAGAGCTCTTTTATGAACTTCCCACCGAAATTAATGTTGTCTTTTTTGTGTGGATATCTATTTTGGTTTGAGAAATAAATGTAGGGAATGTCTCTTATTTATACCTAAGTGGATTATGAGGTGATGCTCTCCTATTGAGAGAGCGGTGCGACCCCTCTTCATTGCTCTGACACCGTGTTAGATGAGAGGAGTGGTAGGATTGTGCGCCTATCAGGGGAGTGGTTGGTTGTGTGTGACAATATTTCTGACGCATGACAAGATTCTTGACAAAGCTACAGTATCCTAGTTGCCTCGTGCTTTACTCGGTTCGCTGTTGCTGAGGCCAAGCTGACCTTATTGTTGTTGAGGCCGATCTATATTAGCCTTGGGCTCAAGGGGAGAGGAGCGGCTGGTTGCACCGATCCGACTTAAGACAACTTTTACCGGGCCGAGGCAATTCCCTCTCGGCCTATCCGAGTTTCCCGCCAGCCAACTCACTAGTGGTGGGACCCAAATGGTCTCCTCCGAGGCAAGCTCATGCCGAGCTCTTTCATACCCAATGTGAAATGGGGGTATTATACATACTATTTTTCTTAGGTCTCGTTTGGTGCAACGTTTTGAAAACAGAACGTTTTTAAAACACAACATTTTCAAAACATAGTTTTTTTTTTTTTATAAACACGTTTGAGAAACTATTTCAAAATGCTATTTTCATGAACAAAATAGTTGTAAATGCAATAATACATCATATTTTTAAAACGTTGTATTAAAACACTTTTAAAGAGAAAACAATGTATTTTTTACTAGCGTTTTGGACAAAACGCTCCACTAAATAAGCACTTAGGCTCCATTTGTTTCACGAAAAATTATTTCCAGAAAATGATTTTCGGAAAATGATTTATGGAAAATGAAAAAAATTCATTTTCAGGTGTTTGATAAATCTTTTGAAAATATGAAGGAAAACATTTTTGGATGTTTGTCATATACACGAAAAATGTTACGGAAAACAATATAGGAATAAATACAAAAAAATATATTATAATATTAATAAACATATTGAATATAAAACGTTTTCCAAAAATTATTTTCCATGAAATAAACAGGGTTTAATTTATCGCTTTGCTCGCCGTTCAATCTTTCGACTCATCACAAAAATAGACCTCTCGCCTTCCGCCCGGAATAACCATGATTATCACTGATGTAACCTTCGAGAAATAGATGCTATTTTAGGGACCCATATTGCTTCTTTGAATGTGATATAGTTTTGTCTATTGGTTTAATTGTGTACTCCTAGTACATGGTCATTTTTGCGTCAGATTTTACAAAATCCAAACAACCTTCCACATATTGCGAAATTTCTAGTTTTGTTAGCCAATATTGTTTTTTCACTTTTTAGTATTTTTTATCTTAGAAATTCTTTGAGTGATTCTCATTGATCAATGTTACTGATTACCTAATCGAATAAAAATGATTAGTGGCTATCAATATATACAATACAACAACTTAAAAATCAAAATCATTATGAAGTGTCAATAAGTGATTTTATTAATATTTCGTGGGCTACTAATAAAAATCTAGTTTGATAATTTTTGATTGTTTATTTTAAAAGTAAAAATTATTTTATCGAAAAACAAAAAAAAGTTATTTTTTGGTAATCAAGTCTCCCAAGTTTAACTAGCTCTCTTTTTGATTGGTGTCAAGGTCAAGGGCCAGAAAAACACATGGGCCAAAAGTAATTGCAGCATCGTATGGACTTATTTGATTATGATTTCAATGAAAACAGATGGACTCTTCCAAATTTGGGTCAAGACAAGTATGGGCCCAAAAAGAAACCCTAAAAAACAGTAACAATATACGGTATAAAAAGCTTTCTAAAATCAACATTTTCATCCGTTGTGATTAGAGAAGAGGGCAGAGGACGGGAGAGAAAGAGCGGAGGAGCAAAGATGCAGATATTCGTGAAAACCCTAACGGGTAAGACGATAACCCTAGAGGTTGAAAGCAGTGACACCATCGATAATGTTAAAGCTAAAATTCAGGACAAGGAAGGTACAATTTGTTTGTGTGTGTTGTATGTGTGTGTGTTGTATGTATGTGTGTGTGTGAGTGAATTATGTCATCTGATGATAAGATTATTATCAGGTATCCCGCCGGATCAGCAGCGGTTGATCTTTGCCGGCAAGCAGTTGGAAGACGGCCGAACCCTTGCTGACTACAACATCCAGAAAGGTTACTCTCCTAAATCCTGTCTCTGTTGTTTATTTAATTTTGTTGCTTGCAAGAAAGCAATTAGAATTGAGAATAATTTACAATGATTGTTTAATTTTTTTTTGTTGCTGAAATGGGTTTTAGAAAATTTAAGATTTGAATAAAGGGACCAACTTTTTTGCAACTGAAACTGGTATTATTCATGATTTCTTAGTGCCGCTTATGATGTACTTATGCTTTGATTTTGTGTTTTTTTTTATTACCTAGAGTCGACGTTGCATTTGGTGCTGAGGCTTAGGGGAGGAATTATTGAGCCCTCCTTGATGGCATTGGCTAGGAAATACAATCAAGACAAGACCATCTGCCGCAAGTGAGTTCGCTATTTTATCATTTCCTTTTTGCTAATTTTTTTCTTAGGCTTCCTTTATGTTAAAGTTGAAATTTGGATGCTATTGAAGGTCTGTAGATACTGAATGTTGAACGTCAACAAATGTCTCAACACTTCCAAGATTCTTATTTTTTAGCTAGCAAAAAACAAGGGAAATGTGGCCTAGATTACCCTTCCCCAGATCCCACATCTTATGGGAGTTTTGGCACTGGACATGCCCTTTCTTAGTTGATTGAAATTTCTAAAGTTTCATGTTCTTGTCTGCTTATTGACTGGAACTTTGTAGCCTTTGCTTCTGTTTTAAGTGCAGACTTGGCTAATATTCCGATTTCCGACATTGACTGCCATTCTTGAACTTTGTCAGCTGTATTCAATTACATTCAGTTGATTTTTACGCCTGGAACATTCTAATGCTGCTAAAAGAAAAGCATTGTGAACCTTAGATTGGATATAAGAATTTGGCCATCATAGGTTCCTCAATCATCCTTGCTACGTATTAGTCTCATTATTGGGATTAGCGCTGTGAGCCTTATATTGTATATATTCAACTTGTATGCACTATAAATAGGTGCGATCCATTTGGTAGTCAGAATAATGAATACATTTTAGCAGTTAACATAAGGTTTAACCCCAAAATATTCCCGAGTATATGTCTGAAATAAACCCTATAATTTTTGTGGCGGGTTAGGATGTACATTGTTTTCTATGTACTTTTTCAGCAGACAGATATGGTTCCTTGGTCCTTCTCGTTATTGTAGCCCAATTTTTTGGATCTTTGTAGACACATGGGCTCCGAGTAGCCCATGAAATCAGCAGTCCATTGTTGCACTCTATGGTGTGCTCACTAATGAATGAATGATTTCGATTTTGCTAGAGTCCATTTGTCCTTGATAGGTATATATTTTTCTTGTTTTGTATGAAATTGTGCTTGATTTCTATGTTTGTTGGCTTTGGACCGATCAGGTAGGATAACATGTGTAGATATGTTAATCGGGTCGACCCTAATCCTATATGGTCAAACCTATCGGGCTAGCCCTATTAGTCCTGAATTTAATAGGGTCACTTTTTTTTGACCCTAACCTTTTCCGGTTTTGGTTTAATAGGGTTGGCCCTGCGGTCCTCGGCCAATTTGACATCTCTAGTTAGATATGTTAATTGGGTTGATTGGAGCCCTATAGGGTTGTGACCCCCTACAAGGCTATAGGGGTTGTGACCCTACAAGGCTAACCCTATTAGCCCCGAATTTAATATAGTTACTTTTTCTCGACCCTAACCCTTTCCGGTTACAGTTTGTTCCTATTGAGCTTCTTTTAATCAACACAAAGTTAAGGGATATCGGCTTCCTTCACTAGGCCTATGGATAAACCATCATTTCTTCCCTTGGGTCCCTCTAATTCATATCTCTACAATCAGTTGACCTTAATTGTAGCTATGCAATTCAAAACAGAAAAAGACGCGGAACTCTATATTTTTAAGATGCATTATTGCCTCCTCGTGATACAAGCTTAGGGTAAGTGCCTTTTGTCTTGTTACCATTAGCGAAAGTGACTAAAAGTCATCACATGACTATCACATGATGAGTAAAATTACTAACATGACCCTCTGAGGCAACTTGACCAACTTGTCCATAGTTTAAACATTTTAAAAATTCATAAAGATATATTTTAATATCATTAAAATCATTTTATAGATAAATGATCTGTAGTTGCTGGTAATATGCGCCTTTTTTATCCCTCTTTCTTTTCATTTTCACTTTCTTACAATTCCAATTCCACTGCACGACTCGTGCCACCTCACCCCCATGGCCCCACCCGTACCCCAATTCTTCAATCCTTTCTCAGTCTCAGCCCACTTTCCTCCTTTATCATTTCACGTAGAAGACTACTATATATGGACTTAGACCATAGCTCGTTACTCTACTTTGAAACCTCATCCAATTGGTGTTTGGATCAGTCAGATAATGGGTGGAACTACGATGGCAATGAAGATTTTAGGGGGTGAGAGAGAGATAGTGACCTTTAAAGTCTCGGAAAGTGTCAGCCATGTGTCCTAAGATGTCTCATGTCCAAGAATGTCTAACATTAAAAAAAAAAGAATTAGAATAATCTAATACTACTGGATGTGTCCTTGACGTGTTGGGTGTCCCTAATTGTCAAAACGTAGGTTTCACCTATTATTTTCGTAGTTCGTAACTTGTTCCATTGTCCCTACCAGAAGTGGATGCTACCTTATTGTATTAGTAGGTTTTTTTGATCCAGTTTACCAGGCTATTGGTTTAATTGGTGCACTCTTAGTATGTGGTCATGTTTACGAAATTCAAACAAATTTCCACAAAATGCCATTCCTCTTGTTTTGGTTAGCGTAGAACCTTTCATACTTTTTTGGTAACTTTACCTGTTCGTAGCAAATTCTTGTCCTTTTATATCTTGTTCTATGTGCATTTGCTACTTGATTTGTTGTGCTCTTTTTTAATATTTTACTTTTGACGACCCCAACCCCAAGGGGTGGGAGCTGGCAAGGGCACTGAGGCAAAGACCTTGAGTTCATTGGTTCCAATTCCCACACCAACAAAGGGTCACACTTACCTATCAAAGAAAATATATTTTACTTTTGACGTTGCATCTTACTTGCTTTGTTTTTGCAAATTTTCTATGTACCATCTTTCTTGGTGGGGAAAACTAATATATTTATTTGACATCTTTGCTTGTTAGATGCTATGCTCGCTTGCATCCAAGGGCCGTTAACTGCAGAAAGAAGAAGTGTGGCCACAGTAATCAGGTTAATGTTACTGCATACTATTCCTGATTTATATTCCTTCAATTTTATATTTCTTTATGTGCCAATCTAGATATTGTAGTTATGTGTTTCGTTTTTCATTTTCAAGGTTGTATTTGAAATTGAGTTCCACTGAATTGTTCCATGGTGATGATGCTACTATCTTTAACATTATTTGTTGTGCTTTTGGTATTGCAGCTTAGGCCCAAGAAGAAGATCAAGTAGACATTTGCAGCAGCGAGTCCAGTGAAGCTTCTGCTCCATCTGCATGTTTCCATTACAACCAATACCTTTTGTCATTTCTAGTCTTGTTGATTTTTCTGACGCTTGTGACTGGTCTTTTAAAAGTGATATTCTAAACTTAATTAAAAGAAGTTGGTTTTGTTTTATAATTTCTCCATGAAGAGCTCTATTATTTTATTAGTACTGGCATGATACTGTTGCTTTAACAGTTATTCTAAACATTCTCATTCTGGCCACATTCATTTTGTTAACGTTTGTTCTTAGTTGCCCAACATTCCGTCAGTAATGTCGGTCCAACGATGTCCTTTAAAACTTTCCTTTCAATTTGAGCGGGGATGCACTTGTCATAAACCCTGCTCTCAGATGGCTGATTTCTCTCTAGTTTACAGGTTTCAGAAGCTCAAGATGAGTGATTTTAAGCTATTTCTTTGCCCATTTTTATCACTTTCTTTATAATTGTAACTTTGGTAGTGGTGTCAGGTTGGGGTGGCTGAAATAGCTTTTCCCTTGATCCAACTTTTCATTCTACGACACTCACGCTTCTTTGTGGTGCTATGGTACTGTATCTGATTACAATTTACAAGGGCTAAGACTCAATTGGTCATGTACCACCATCTAACAAAACTGGGGTTCGGGCGACCACACTAGATGTGAGATAGTTGTGGTTCATATGGTTCTACTCCCATTCATGTAACCTATCATCACTTCTTCAAGTAATAAGTGAAACAAACAGACTCACTTGGTCACTGTATCAAAAGAAATATTCCTCCACTCAGAGATTCCCAATTTGTAAAATTTACTTATACAAGACTAGCATAATTACCCTTAGAACTAACCATAATTAACTTATTTTTCCATTGGATCCAGCTTGCTTATCTCATATATGAAGGGTGATGATAGATTATCATGCGCATTGTTTGTTCATTTTTCTGTTACAAGTAATTACTAGGCTTCTAGCTAGGTAATTTACTGCCTGTGTCACCACTGGCTTGAATATGTACTTGTTTGCATCTTTTACTCGTCATAAAATTGCGTACACAAAGGAGTGGAGGGCGGTGAGAGCCATTTTACTGCCTGATAATGTAATATTTGCTACTATAAGACGTCGCACGTCTTCAGGATGAAAAATTGGTCAGATCAACCGTACGTGTCCTGATGGGCTTACCCTGTAAGGTCAAGTTGTCCTTACAGATCTTCTTCTAGGCTTCATTTCAGCTCCGTTACTCTAAAAGATTAATTGAGTTACAGAGAGATGAGGCAACCTGGTACTTTGATGGCCTTGTTGAGTGCTAGTGCCTTGCTTTGATGCAGAGTTAAGGGGCTCAACTTCCTTTCCAGTTAAGGGATTTTGACTTCTCAGAATAGTTGGGCATTTCCATAACATAACAGTTTCGTACATGATAGTCTTCTCTTGGTACCTGGCAATTTGACCATCTTAGTCGTGTGGCTCCCAAAGATATGATTGTCCTTCCATTACAACCATAGACTAAGAAGAGTGCCATTAGTCAATTTCTATTCAGACTTGTGTTGATGCTGATTTATTTTAGCTACTTATTCTAGTTTGAAACAAATTGAGTTGTCAAAACATTGCCTTTGTTAATGTTGAGCTTGATATACATTGTTGGTTCCTATCTATAGTTTAAGCTCTTAGATGAGTTAGTAACTTAATATGATATCAGAGCCTTAACAAGGTTGTGAGTTCTTGTCATCCCGCGTGTATTTGTTATCCGAAATATTGTGAGTACATGTTGTCACTCAGTTTGGTTTGTGATGTCCTTGTGAGGAATATTTGTTTGCCCCTCCATGTGTAGACGGATCAAACGTGAGGGAGAGTGTTGAGTTTGATATACATTTAGATAAATTTTTAGATGAGTTGATAACTTAATAGTTCACAATGCCAAATGATCTTAGTTGGGGTAATGCTTGAGTCACTCTCATTTTGTACCAAAATATGAGTACTCTGTGATGTGGCACACTCTCATTGACTAGAGTGCTGGAACCCACAAAATGTCCAATCAATGAGAATATGACACATCATAAAGTACTCATATTTTGGTGCAAAATGAGAATGATCCTAGCATTGGACATCATTGACAAAACTACACATCCTTATTAATATTTATATCATAATCAATTAACGTTTTTTACTCTCCTTGTCAAGCCAAACGTGACACCGACATAGAAGGGAGTATTTTAATTTTGTTTACCAACTTCTCAAACGGAACTTTTGTAAAAACATTATACTCTCTCCGTTTCGAGCAAAAAATCTATTATTGCATTTTAAGATATTTCACTTTCAAAAATTAAGGTTTAAAAATGTTATTTTATTACTAATAGATTACTTAAAGTATTATTTTTTTTAAAAATTTGACTTTCAAACGAGATTGATTTTTTACCCGGAACGAAATACTGTCTATATCTTCTCAACTTTTTAAACCACTTCTATTGGAATTGAACTACAAAACATGGCTGCTCAGACCTCTCTTGGTAGTCTTTACCAACTAATCCTGAATGCTCACGACAAACTCCGCAATCAAGCCTAAAAACACTTCACTTGAATTAATACTCTCAATAATCCAAGGCGTATCGTATCAAACTCTCACCATATACAACTCTGTCCACTTTAACAATTCCAAGTGCATCTCCAATTGTAACGTTTTTTTTTTAAAAGCAAAATCAAGACGTGTCCTCTTTAGATTTGATACAAGACCAAGAATCGAGTCCCAAGAACCTTTCATCCTCTCACTTATAAGTCTCACATGTGGGGTTTTATCCTCTTGTAGGGGTGACTCCTTATAATTACTATACACAGGTTCTCCTACTTAATCGAAGCTTCGTGATTTTACTCTCACATTTTCATGGGGCTGGGGTGTGGGGGCTCTCAGGGGGAGAGTTTCCCCTTTTGGATATAGGAAAATCAAGACGTAGACATATTCAGATCAATATTCGATGTACATTTATTTTGTTTCAAGTAAATTTCAATAGTAAAATTTGATTAAAAAATCTATGAATAACAACTTTTTATGGTTTTGTAAATACTGGTAAATTCATAGAAATTTTATGTCAAGTTTAATCAAGTTGATCAAAAAGTCAATTTTTTGATTTTTTAATATGGTAGTATATGGGAGAAATGAAAGAAACCAAAATATATGAATGAGAGATGTTACATGTACATCTACAATCATACCCAAGAATTTGGATAACACTTATAACATCGAATCCATTAACCCACCCGATCAAACCAAACCCATTTTAATCCAAAAATATTAATAAATTAGTGCATTAAAACGCCGAACCCGTTACCCATTTTTAAGCCGATATTTTTTACTCTATAAATGTATGATTTTTTTTTATAGAGAAAATCAGGCTCAAGACGGGTCGAACCGTTGTTACCCGTTACCCATCATGACCTAATCCAATTCAACAAAACCCATTTCAAACCCATTTGAGTTATAACGGGTTCCAACCTATTTCAACCCGTTACCCCTCCCCACCTGACTCAATCCTTCTAATTGCCAGGCCTACCAAGAATACATGAATGTCTGATACATATAGCATCTTCAAGACGTATGTCTCTACACAAGGGTCGGTTTCAATAAAATGCATTTCACTGATATACATTATACATATGTAGAGTTTACAAAGCAAGCCAACATAGTAAAGCATGTAGAGACTAGACAGCATTGTAATAATACCCTTTCTTTCGTTTTTATCTTTTTCTTGGCAAAAGGATATATAGTTCTATTTCATCAGAACAGACAATACAAGAATAAACACACAAAGCCTTGACCATCAGCTGCTACGATAGAGCTAAAGCACGATGAAAACAACTACTTTACCAGACTTTCGGGCTTGAGTCGTTACTTACACCTTGGATCATCAATGGTTCTACATGACAGTATTCACAGCTTATTGATTGACACCGAGAAGTAAGAGAAGGAACGTCCTGTAATGACCTGATGTTTCCGAGTGAACTGTCTCATTCAATGTCTTTTTGTATTTCTTGTGATATTCAGCCTTTATATATTGCATATCAATCTCCGCCCTTGTCGTAATAACCCTAATAAGTGTTGCGTCATTGGTTCCTAATCCTTTCATGGCATTGTGTAGCACCTGAGAAAGTTGAATGATGACGAGTTGTGCAAATATGAGCAAGATAGAAACAATAAGAGAGGAATGAATGTTCAAGAGCTTCTCCATATTTATAATTAAGAAGTGGAACACCAAACCAACATATTTCTATTTGTTGAAAAAATTGTGTTTAAAGAATAAAATTGTGTAATCCTAAGATACGTATTTCTTTATGTGTCATTTGTGTAATGAGAAAGATAATTGTGAAAACATGTTCTACTCCATGTGAACATCGAAATCATATATTTACTTGTCCAATTTGATATTTTGATGAATAAGTTATAGATGATTAAGTGCTCGTTTGTTGCAGCTTATTTTCAGTGACTTTTGGCTTTTCAAAAGTCATATTTAAAGTGTTTGTTTTAGCTTATAAGTCAAAAACCAATAAGTAAGGTACAACACCCTATGCATTAAAAAGCTAAAGCCAAAATTTTAAGCGTTTTTGGTTTTTTTTTTTAAACATGAAGACAACTATTTACTAAGAAATATTTTATTATCCTCATTTCATCCTTTTATGAAATATACATAAAACTATGAATACTAATTTTCAAGTTTTTTTTTTAAAAACAAATAATTATAATGACTCATACGCAGCTTTTCAACATTTGTAACAAACAATCTATCATGCAATCAACTAAAAGTCATTCAGCCATCAGATTAAGTTATCAGCTATAAGTCATAAGCCATCAGCCACAACAAATGAGCCCTAAAGTGTGGTGTTGGAAGTGAGTTTATTCCACATTGGAAAATTAACAAAAGTTTAAGTGGTTTATATACAAATGCCTTATATGGTAAGGGTAAGCTTGTGAGTAGAGGCTCTCTCTCGAGCTTTGCCTAACAAGACTTGGACCGATGCAAACTTGATTTTAATTGTTTACTTAACTATTCTGTAATATATTTTCCTTGCTATTAAAGTTTCACCACATACTGTAATATATTTTCCCTTTTTCCCTTGATGAAAAATTGGAATTTTAATGTGACAGCATCAGGTCTAAGGGTGAGTAGAGCACTCCATGAGAACGAGAAAACTAGGTCCGGCAATTGGGTGTGTTGGGTCGAATAACGGATTGAAACCAATTCGAATATCAAACGGGTCGAAATGTGTCGGGCTATAACTAGTAAGAAGTTAAAACGGGCGACCCGTTTAAACCCGGATCTTCCCTTAAAGGCCTTCTTGACTCTCACATAGCTCAAACGTAGCCGTCCTCTCTCTCCTTTCTCGCCATTAGTCTCACCGCATCGCCTCCACCCACAGTCGTCGTTGTCGTCCTCCGCCTCCATCGTCGCTACCTTTCAGGTAACCTTCTCTCTCTTTCTCTATCAAACCCAGTGAATCAATGAAGTCTGGTCGTCTAATCGACCACGAGAAAACCAATTGGTTAATTGGTTTCTCAGTGAAACCAATGGGAAAAAATGAAAGGTATTGTAGACATTTCATTGGTGAAATAGGCCATGAAAGGATATATTTTTTAACTTAGGCTATATATGACCAAGTCATCTTTGACCATATCTATAAATACCCAAAAAAATTCATGCTTTTATAGAATAATAAAAACTATCAGATCAAAATGAAGGTACAGGCTAGACCCGTTTTAACCGACCCATTAATATTTTTAGGTCGAAACGAATTCCCATTTCGAATAAAAAAAATTTAAAAGTTGTGACAGGTAATTTCAGATTTGGTCAAGTGAATTAACGAGTTTCGGGTTGTAATTGTCTTGCCTAAAGAAAACCAATACTGGTAGCCAATAAAAGGAACCCAAAAATAAGAAGGAATGGTAGAAAGATAGAAAAATACCTTCGCAAAATATTTGGCAGGATTCTCTGCAGAATGAAGAATAGTCAAAAGAGCATTCTCGAATATTCCTGAAGTTTCACTCTTTATTGCCTGTTGAAATGCCACTAACATTTTATAAGGAGTGGCAAAGCCCCAAAGGAAGCATAAAAACAAGTAAAAAAAGGTTTTAAATATTTTTCTATCTATAAAGTTCTAAAGATAATATTTTTAATACCAAACGAGTCCAAAACTTAACGTTTTTACCAATGTCATTAGGGTAAGAGCTTTAATTTGAATAGAAACTTATTTTTCATTTCAACGATAATAACATACGATAATATTCAAATAAATAATAATAATAATAATAAAATAAATAACAAGATCAACAACAACAACATTGGTAATAATAAAACAACATCAGCAATTTTAATACTATTATTATTATTATTATTTTATTATCACAACTACTACTCTTACTTCCACAATTTTACAAAGGTATAGAAAGTTGACTTTTTTGATTTTTTACTTAGAAAATTAAGTTTAGATTTTATGAATAGAACAATTTTAAAATCTTTTTGATCTGAACATTGTCAAGAGACTTGTAGCATTATTTCTAAATAGACTACCTCTCTTCCTAATTTATTGTGCTAGTTTGACTTTTTAGTGGAATGAAGTGTTTTTAAATAAAAATAGACATAATTTTTTCAAAACCTCATAGCACGTAATTCATAGTGATTTTTTAAAACAACACATTACGTGGTTTATGATTTAAAATATAAATATAAATTATACGCAAAATTTTCATTTGAAATACACGTCGTTTGACTCAAAAATTCAAACCAAGACAATAATTTAGGAATGGAGGGAGTAATAATTTTGATAAAATTTATAACATAACATTTTTGTAATCATCATCATCATAAACGATCCAATCTTATCACCATTACCGTCATTGAAAAGAAAATTAAGATTCCGTCCAATTTTGAAAGATTTCACCCTAACGACATTTAGAAGCATTAACTTTTGAATTTTTTGTAAAAGTTGACTTTGAGACTTTTTGGATAGAGGGACTGTTTTTGGGACTTTTCAGACACAACATATTTTTAGTAGGATTTTTGTTATTTCTCCGATAATCTACTGAGTAGGTCTCCTGTAATACGATCTTACGGATCTTAATTCATAAGCCCCAATCTCTTACAGTTCAACCCACAAACACACGGTGAGTTGGATAAGGAGGATCTGTTTTATAAAAATATTCCTAGACCGTCTTACCTAAGTTTTTGTCTACTCTATTATCTTTGTTTCTTTTCTTTTTGGCAAATAGATGTATTATAACAACAAGAAAGTTAGAAAAGAAGTACAAATACCTTTTTCAGTGAGCTCCCATACATGCTATGGTAAGCAGAACTAACAGCAACCAAATGTGCTCTGCTGCTTTCACTGAAGATATGGATAAAAACTTTCTCATCGGTTCCCAATTTCTTCTCTCCAGCCTTGAAGAGAGCTTTTGCATCTTTCTCAACCTTTTGCCGATCAACTTCGAAGCCTTCGTAGCGTGGCTTACTTACATATGCAACCAAAAGCTGCATCAAGTATTTCACATCAAAATATGTCTAAACTTGACAAAACGTCAAAAAGGCGAATTTGAAACAAGTAAAGGGGAAAAAAGGGAAGAATCAAAACAATTAAACAACAACACACATTTGAAATAAAGGCAGATGAGATCCCTTGGAATGTTGGATCAGTAATAAATTTAAACCAAACCAGTTTACAAGGTTGTCCTGCATATTCTTTCCAGATGTCTTTTGTTTGACTTCATACAGCTTCTATAGCCCTTGTCTGTGTAACTCTTACTCAAATCCCAGATCTCTTCAACAAAATCATCTGTTCATGATCGGTTTACAGACTCTTCATCCTTCAAATCTTTGTTCATTACTAACGTTTCTTTAGTGTCCATCATGGTCTCACTCTCTCTCAGATATCAGATCAGAACTCTTTCTAGTAAGACTCTTTCTCCGTGTGCCATTCCTGCTCTATATTACGACAGTCTTTCTCCATGTGCTGACCCCACTTGTATTCCCGGAGACTTTCTCCCTGTGAGGACTCCTCTGTCTTTCCAGAAACACTCTCCCTGTGCTATCCTTGCTTCTCTTGTCAGATTCTGTCCTCCCTAGGCAACTAACCCCTCTATCTTTGCCAGATACTATGTCCTTTTTTCGACCGTGTTCTATCTTATCAGACTCTTTCTCCCTATGCCTAACCCTCTGCCTTGCCAGCCTCCCTAATGTCAAATAATTTGTTCCTTACCACATAGTGGGTGTACTCCTGTCTTGTGGACCAGCTTCAAATAGATTGGCTATCTAAACATTATGAACAACGTCCAATGACACAAATAACTTCCACCACTCGAATATGTCCAGCTACACCACCAGAATCTTCGTCAAACCATGTGGATGTCATCTCAATTGTGTTTTGAAAATCAATAGTTGGTTCTACGACCTTGTGTTCTCAGGGGGGACAGTTAGTTTTTCTGTAATATATATAGCATATTAAAATAGTAATGTGGCTCTCTACTTAATCTATTTTTTGTTTTCAGTAAATAGTTATAAAGGCTTTATATGTACTCTTTTACATGCTCAGCCTAGCTACCAAGTTGGGGCTCTTTTGAGTGGGACAGAATAAAGGGATAAAATTCATATCAAGAAGGAGCTTCTATGCTGAATTGTACAAGGGACTCTAATGTTGAAACAAACCAAAAAGGAAAGATGGAATTGAACAAAGGAAGTATGAGATATGAGAAAATGCGAAAATCAACAGGTTACTGCAACATCAAAAGGAGGGCTAACCTTTACATGATCTCCAGGAACTTGACGAGCAATATCATCTTCGAGGTGAGCTCCAAACATGGAAAAGTAAAGTTGCTTGATTGTCTGTATTTGTGACGGAGTGCGAGAACATATTACTTCTGTGGCAGCTTCAAAATTAATATAGAGGTCACTATTAAAAGCCTGCCTCAATATGTTTGTGTCCCTTCCTGCTGGATCAGGCATCCAAAGCAGAACTGCAGTCTGTAACATGGAAGTTATGTACCAATGTAGAAGTTAGCATAAACTAGATCAAACGAGAGTGAAACAAATAAAACTCTTGGAAAAGATGTCTAAACTCTAAATGATACCTCTAATTTGCCACTAAGCTCTTTAGACAACCGTTTAAGAAGGTCCTCTGAATACATTGTTCTGTATTCCTGCTGGATGAGTGCCCTCTGTGTTGAATCACGACAGGCAAGAATATTAACCACTGTGGCAGAATCACATCCCATTCCTGGCAAAGAGCAAACAGTAATGAAAATAGCTAGGTGTGAGCAGATCAAATCATCAAAGACACACAAAGAACAGAGTTTGGAGAATGTTCTTTGAAAAAATCTCCATATTTTATCCTCCCATTTTTTGAGAGGTGGAGGGGGGGGGGTGTTAAAATTCTTCGTACTCCCAACTCAACTCACCCCATGTCCTAATTACTCTCAGTTACTTGGGGTAGGCTACATGAGTCCTTCAACATTCCATTCAATCCAATGCAAGAGTATCAGATAATCTACGCTCAATCATATCCTTCTTTAGGGCTTCCCCAACCTTTAGCGTGGTTGTTGATACTTGATACGGATACTATCACACTTCCTAACAAGTGCACTTGGTGGTCCGTTGTGCGTGTCCAAACCATTTTGAACAATTTTCCCTCATTTTATCTCCTATTAGAGAAACTTTATTGTCTCACGATTTTTTTTTGAATCTCGTGTTTTCTAGTTTCACCACGCATCCATCTTAACATTCTCATTTCAATCACACTCAAAAATATAAGAAATTTGTTTCCAAGAATAAATAAATAAAAACCAGAACTATTTGAAAACATAAAACCATAAAAAAAATGTTTCCCTTTCTGTCACCAAGAGCACCCACATAAATTATTTATGCTTTACCATATCTATCGCAGCCAAATCCCACGAGCCCTAGGGCCTAATGTTTTCCTTTGAATTGAAAGAAACGCATTCGATCCATAATAAAAGCAATCTGTGGTTAAAATATGCATTACAGATTGAAATCATGTTTGTATAAGTCCCAAAATATAATTAAACAAATACTCTCTCCGTTCCGGGCAAACAGTCTATTATTTTATTTTGAAATGTACCACTTAAAAGAGTTTACTTTCCAAAATTAAGGCATAAAAGTGTCATTTTATTACTAATGAGCTACTAATTTTCTTAAAAAATCTTGACTTTCAAACGGGAACTTTTTGCCCGGGATCGGAGTACAACTCTAAATATAGAGAACTTAAGGCAATGATACGTCTATAGAAACACAAAATCAAATAAGGCAAAGTCATGATTATGAACTTTAACAGCACAATCAGCTAATGATATTCTGGGAAAATATTAATAATTCAAGTCAACTTGGCCTTAATTCGTCCGAAAACGATTACTTGGGTTAAGCTACATGAATCTTTTTTCAGGGAAAATTAGTACAACTAATTAATTTGTTCCAGCTTTAAATTGATTCTAAAGACACAATAACCATCACAGAAATAGAAAGCAAGCCAAGGATAATTTGATCAGAAGTCAAAGCCAAATCAAAGTTTAACTAACATTTATTTGCTTCAATGAAACAACTGAACTGAAAAAAGTCAACCCTATATGCATACATATATATATATATATATATATATATATATAGAGAGAGAGAGAGAGAGTATGTGTGTTTGTGTGTTATATTACCCTTGAAAGCGCTGTATAGTTGTATGGCATCATCCCGTGAGGAAATGGGTACCGGAGGGACGGTGATACTCGCCATTTTTTTGGTGACTGCAGAGTGAGTGAGTGAGTGTGAGAGAGGGACTCAAATAATTTGTCAATACCGCGTAAAATTGACTCCCAGGTCAATTGGCCGCGTAACATTGACTCCCAGGTCAGTTGGCCCGCGTAACATTTACTCCCTTCGTTCTTCTGCGTAATATTCACTGTAATATTAATATTTACTCCATTTGACAAAAATTCCTCTTTGAAAGTCAATTTTTTTTTTGAAAAATGATAATTTTAATAGCTCGTTAGTTAGAGTAATGCTAGGATCAATCTAGTAACACTTACAATTAGGTACCAAATGATGCGACATCTGACATGACATTAGTGAGTCCCTATTCTTTACTAACTTGTTGCCCCAACCTTAGTTAAATTAACCTAACTAAAAACAATTAAAATTAATCAAAAAAAAAAAAAAAGAAAAAGAAGAAGCTAATAAGTGTTTTTTTCCTTCCAACCGTACAACCCTATAACCTTAGCAGACAACAGCGAATCTCTCTCCTCCTCCAGCTTCGACAATGGTTTGACATCTACTTTTTGCATTTTGAACAGAATAAAATATTCGATCAAAAGTATCCGTCCTTGGATTCCTGTTTCCCCAAAATCACGGCCAAAATTGAGATGGATTACCACTAGTGACAATAATAGAACTGGAGTCGGTGAATGTATATGAGTGCATGTTTTTGTGCTATCCAGACAGAGTGGTTATCTCCAACTATTAGACAGAGGGGAATAAGGAGGGTGGTGAAATTTCAACATACAAACATTGAGGAGGTGGAATTGGGTAGTCAGAGTAATCTAACTTGTCATATTCTTCTTGGAGAATGCGGTCTCGCTCAAAAAATTATTGTTAATCCTCGTAGTTACCCGATCCAGATTAGTAAGAAGGAAATAAGGAAGCAAAAAGCTGCTAAACAACGTACTTTGAAGCAACTTGAAGGGAAAATGCCGCAGGGTATTGAAATAAAAATCTTTTAATCATTGTGTAATTTAGTTGTTGTCGATTTTATGTTTGATATAATTTAGTTTCAATTTCTAATTTAATTTAGTTTAGTTTCAACCACATCCTTTTGTGTATTCACGTTTTAGGAGCACTGTGTATCAGAAAGTGGAATTCCTAGAGCCTGGATTGGCTTGTAGAATTTGATTTTGCCCCACGAAAATTATCTTTTTGATCATCGTATTATTCGTAGATAACCGATTTGATCAACCACATTTCATAATCCCCAAATAGACCAATGTCCCAAATAAATTCGTACGTTGTGGTCCATGCCGTTAACGGTCCATTCAATTTTTTAACTGGATTGCTAATATCAACTAATGGAGGAACTTCATGTGGATATTTTTGTCATTTCATTAAAAAATTTCCCCAATTCTTTCTTGTTGCTTCATCATTTTCCGAAATCTCCCACTAAAAGAAAAAGCCTTTGCCCCCACCATATTTATATATATATATACTTATGAAGAGAAATTGACTTAACAACCTCCCATGTTCTAAAAACATGTGATGGATTAGGAAAAAAAAGAAGCTTTCGCACTTTAGTGGGACTAAACTTTGTGATGGATTAGGTAAAAAAGAAGCTTTCACACTTGAGTGAGACTAAACTTGACGGATAAATGATTGTTCTAAAAGCATGTGATGGATTAGATAAAAAGAAGCTTTCCCACTTGAGTGAGACTAAACTTTGATGGGTAAATGATTCCCATTTTCCAACTTGCAATATACTTACAACCCAACAAAATACTCCCTCCCTCCTTCCTTCTCAAAATTATTGTTATATTTTTTTAATCGGTTCCAAAATAATTCTTTTGTTTGAAATTTTCTTTTTTAGGATAATATTTTTATCACTTTACCCTTATTTTTTTATCATACTTTAATTATGAGCCACATACTTATGGACTTTAAAGTAAACTACACATCAAACTAATATTAATAATCCAGTTAAATGCGTTTTCCTAAATCATGTGTCAAGTCAACCCAAACGAGAATTTTGGGACAGAAGGAGTATCTGGTTACTCTTGGGAGCAGGGGCAAAGCTGCAACTGTAAGATGTTTCGTCGAAAATTCTAGATTCTTCCATGATGTAATAGAATTTGCGACTTAAAAAATGTTACAGTTGAGGGGTACATTGCTTCAAGTGATAGTTGATGGATTAATGTCTTATAAATAGTGACTGTTCTGAATATTAATCGTACGGTGTGACTTTTTAATGTGAAGATAAAACATTGGGTAACGAAAAATGAGTGACTGCTCATAATATTAATTGTAGGAGGTGACTTGTAATAGGAAAATAAAAAAAATATGGAGTTAAAAATAGATAACTATTCACACATGTGAATGTAAGGGTGAATCTCAATCGTTAATTTTTTTAAGATAATTTAATCTCAACCTCTAAATAGCTCTAGTCAATTACCTAGTTGTATAATAATATAGATCCCCTAATTTTAAAATAAGGTGGCGCTATATAGATTCCCAAATTGTATAAGTTGATCCCTTCCTAAGTATACCTTCACCTAATTTTAAAATAGAGTAATGCTAGGGTCACTCTAGTAACACTCAAAATTGGGTACCAAACGAAAGCTTGTGACTTTTATTGCATTTGCAAGAATTGCAATTAAAATTTACTAAGTTACTAGAAGGACAAAGTTTAAAGGACTGCAATATATGATGTAATATACGAGAGGAATGATGGCCTAAGCAAGAGTGCCGGTTATGAATTGAATATGTGATTGTGAAATTTAATTGAACTGAATTTGAAGGAGATAGGCTGTAGAGATCATTCTGATTTTCCCCTCGTAGAAGCGGCGCTCCCGTGCAAAGATCCTTCATAAAAAAATGAAAAGGAAAAAATTCCAAAGAAACTGTGTTAGATTGACAGAATTTAGCAACGGAAATCAGATTTCTGTTCAAAGAAGGAACACAATAAATATTGTCTAAATGAAACAAGTGATTATTGGAAGAAAATGTAGAGTGACCGGTGTGTGTTATGAAGAGACCTGTACCATCACCGAAAACAATTTCCTCCGAACCTCCATAGTCAGAGAAGGCTTGCAGATTCGAGTATTTGATGTAACATGATGAGAGGCACCTGTGTCGAAAAGCCACGAAGGGGTAGTGGAATTGACCTGAGGTTGAACTTCATTCTCACGTAGAAACCGAGCCAACTATCGGCAGTCCTTAGTATGATGCCCAGAGATGTTACAGTAGTTACAAAAAGTAGATGAATCAAAATTGGACTTGGGAGAGTTATTGCGTGATTGCCACGCACCACGACCGAAGTGTCGACTATCATTCCTGTTGTGCCAAGGTGGCCTGGACTGCTGATTTCCACGAGAAGTGTTGTTATTGCTGTAGTTGTTTGAATTATTATAGTGTTTGTCCTTGGAGTTTCGGGAAGGAAATCGATCATGGTTCTGGGAGAAATTTGCGGTTGGCAGTATGATTGGCTCATCCTTGACTGACTTTTTGACCTGAGTTTCAAAGTCAATCAGCTTATCATATAGTTCATCAAATGAAATTGGTGAATCTCGGGCTCGTATTGCTGCCATGATTTCCTTGAAATCATCACCCAAGTTGGATAATGTGTGGAGAACCAGATCATTATCATCAATTGGGCTGTTTGCCAGGGCTAAGTCATCGCCAATCTGTCGCATGTCCTGCAAGAAATCGAGCATACTTCGTGTTCCTTTCGGGTTTTTGAGTAACCGACTTTTAAGGGAAATGACTGGTACGCGATTTGTTTGCATACAGAGTGGTAAGCCTCTGCCAGGCTTCATAAGCTATGGGTACCGAGGAGATGTGAGGTTGTATTGTGTCGGAGCAGCTGCCTAACATGGCACTAATGATTATTTGGTCCTGACGGTACCACGGAGAATAAGCAGGGTTGGATTTCTTTTTCTCCGTATCAAGAAACTCAGGAGGTGTAGTGATGGTGCCATCGATATAACTTTGTAAGTCATAGCCAATTAGGGTTGAAAAAAGTTGTCGACGCCAAACAACGAAGTTTGTTTGGGTGAGTTTGATAGGTAAGTGGATTGGAGCATTTAACTGGATTATTATGGTTTCACTGGAGCTTGACATTGTGGATCGAAGAAGCACTTTGAGGTGCCGTTTGGTACTCAGGATTAACGCCAGATAGGATTAATAAGCCGAGTTGTCTCATGTTTGATACGTAATAGGTGGTCGGGACTAATAGCACAATTTATCCGGATAAAGTCATTATCTTCTCACTATTAATACCAATGGAAAGGGTGGTATTATTAACATCATCACTGAAAAAAATTAGGATTAACATTTGTAATCTCAAAACTACCCCCAAAATACAAGTAAGGATTAATAGCGAGGACACTAATAATACTTAGATTAATAATTGTCTGATTACCAAACAAGCCCTAAAGCTTGAATTAATGCTTTGATACCATATAGAGAACCAGTGAGTTTGGATGAGAAAAGTATAATTTTCTATTGATTGATAATCTTATTTATACACAAGGTGGAGGAGATTACAGTAGAGAGATAGCTACAGATCTAGAAGATAAACACAACAGACATATATACTTATCGAATGAGGAGAACAACCAGATATGTACAAACTGTGTTAATAGAGTTTACAAAGCAAGCCAACCGAGTAAAGCATGGAGAGACTAGACAGCATTGTAATAATACCCTTTCTTTCGTTTTTATCTTTTTCTTGGCAAAAGGATATATAGTTTTATTTTATCAGAACATACAATACAAGAATAAACAGACAAAGCCTTGACCATCAGCTACCAGGATAGAGCTAAAGCACGATGAAAACAACTACTTTATCAGACTTTCGGGCTCGGATCGTTACACCTTGGATCATCAATGGTTCTACATGATAATATTCAGCTTATTGATTGACACCGAGAAGTAAGAGAAGGAACGTCCTGTAAGGACCTGATGTTTCCGAGTGAACTGTCTCATTCAATGTCTTTTTGTATTTCTTGTGATATTCAGCCTTTATATATTGCATATCAATCTCCGCCCTTGTCGTAATAACCCTAATAAGTGTTGAGTCATTGGTTCCTAAGCCTTTCATGGCATTGCGTAGCACCTGACAAAGTTAAATGATGACGAGTTGTGCAAATATGAGCAAGATAGAAACAATAAGAGAGGAATGTTCAAGAACTTCTCCATATTTATATGAAGTGGAACACCAAAACAACGTATTTCTATTTGTTGAAAAAATTATGTTTAAAGAATGAAATTGTGCAATCCTAAGATACATATTTCTTTATGTGTCATTTGTGTAATGAGAAAGATAATTGTGGAAACATGTTCTACTCCGTGTGAACATTGAAATCATATATTTACTTGTCCAATTTAGTATTTTGTTGAATAAGTTATAGATGATTAAAGTGTGGTGTTGGAAGTGAGTTTATTCCACATTAAAAAATTAACAAAAGTTTGAGTGATTTATATACAAGTGCCTTATATGTTAATGGTAAACTTGTGAGTAAAGGCTCTCTCTCCAGCGTGCCCGCAAGGGTGCAAATCACGCCTACTCGTGAGAATGTCAGACCAAGTTTGCCAAACAAGAGTTGGACCAATGCAAACTTGATTTTAATTGTTTACTTAACTTATTTGTAATATATTTTCCTTGCTATTAAGGCAAAGACTTGTGTAGGACGGTCCTACAGATCCTAGATCCGTAAGACGGAGCCCCATTTAAGAATTTGCGGGTTAATAACTAAAAATGATAATAAAAATCAAAACATCATGGTAGCCAAGTTGGGTTGAGGCTTCAGTTCAAGGTTTAGTTGTTGGAGGTTATTGGTTCTAAACCCACTAGCTTCAATTTTTCGTTTTAATGCTCATTTTAATGTTAAAAGTAACACTATAAATGAAAATTTATTACAGTTTTTATTAAAATACAAAGTAATACTCTTAATACTAAAAAGTTACACATTTAATACTAAAAAGTGACACTCTTAATACTATAAAGACTGACCACTCCTAATACTAAAAAGTGACACTCTTAATACTAAAAAGTGACACTTTTCCTTAAAAAATTTATCGGATCAAAATGAATCATCTCGTATTTCAAGTTCATCTACTACATGCCTAGATCGTGGTCACTCTGTCACGAAGAGAAGGAGAAAAATAATTAAGGGAAGTATTGAAAAGGGCAAGAAAAAGACTACTGATTTTTCTGATTCCCATCAAGCCAAGGAATTTGGTTCCAAGACTTCTAATGTTCAATTATTTTAGACATATTTTCAGTAAATTTTGTAAGTTTGAGTAAGGAACATATACTTTACCTTGAAAAAGTTATGGTTTTGTGTTTTTAATGATTAACACTTGAGATTATATATATTTCTATGAATGAGAAGATATATTTCAGTAGTGTTCAATTTGTTATTGCTGTTAAAATCACTAACCCAAAAGTGACACACTTTACTCCTAAAGGTAACACACTCCAAGCCTACAAGTGACACTCTTATTGATACAAATTGTATGATTATAAAAATGAGTTGTTTTACCAAAAATGACACACATAATGCCTAAAAGTGACACAATTAATACTTTAAAGTGACACACTAAATGTGACACTTATGAATAAAAAATTTAAAGATGAAAAGTGAATTTTTTTTGCTAAAAGTGACACACGCAAAACTTAAAAGCAACACATTCTATGTTTAAAAGTGACACTCTGATTTAAAGTAACTAAGTAAAACTTAATCAGACATAAGACAACAATTATTCAAAAGTGACACACTTTTGTTCTCAAAGTGACACACGCCAAGCCTAAAAGTAACACTATGATTGATTGTAAATGTAAACAATGCCCAAATGACACATTACAAGTGACACTCTTATTGATACAAATTGTATGATTATAAAAATGAGTTGTTTTACCAAAAATGACACACCTAATGCCTAAAAGTGACACAATTATTACCTAAAAGTGACACACTAAACGTGACACTTATGAATAAAAATTTAAAGATGAAAAGTGATTTGTTTTGCCAAAAGTGACACACGTAAAATTTAAAAGCGACACATTCTATGTTTAAAAGTGACACTCTGATTTAAAGTAACTAAGTAAAACTTAATCAGACATAAGACAACAATTATACAAAAGTGACACACTTTTGTTCTCAAAGTAACACATGTCAAGCCTAAAAGTAACACTCTGATTGATCGTAGCCCAAACGACACATCTTTGACAATTAAACTTAAAAAAATGTAAACAATGCCCAAACGACACATCTTTGACAATTAAACTTAAAAAAAGTGTTGAAGAATTTCGAACCAATGACCTACCGTGCAACTTTTGAAATCTTTAGTGAATCGCTAGGACCAACTCATCTTACCAATTTTTGTTATTTTTGATAACATATTATTTATTTATTATGACCCGCGAATTTCTAAATGGGGCTCCGTCTTACGGATAAGGATCCGTAAGACCGTTTTACAGGAGACCACCTCTTAAAGTTTCACCACATACTATAATATATTTTCCCTTTTTTCCTTGATGAAAAATTGGAATTTTAATGTGACAGCATCAGGTCTAAGGGTGAGAGTAGTGCACTCCATGAGAATGAGAAAACTAGGCCCGGCAATTGGGTGTGTTGGGTCGGATAACAGATTGAAACCAATTCGAATATCAAATAGGGTCGAAATGTGTCGGGGTATAACTGGTAAGAAGTTAAAACGGGACGACCCGTTTAAACCCAGATCTTCCCTTAAAGGCCTTCTTGACTCTCACATAACTCAAACGTAGCCGTCCTCTCTCTCCTTTCTCGCCGTCAGTCTCACCGCATCGCCTCCACCCACAGTCGTCGTTGTCGTCCTCTGCCTCCATCGTCGCTACCTTTCAGGTAACCTTCTCTCTCTTTCTCTATCAAACCCAGTGAATCAATGAAGTCTGATCGTCTAATCGACCACAAGAAAACCAATTGGTTAATTGGTTTCTCAGTGAACCAATGGGAAAAAAATGAAGGGTATTGTAGACATTTCACTGGTGAAGTAGGTCATGAAAGTATATATTTTTTAAGTTAGGCTATATATGACCAAGTCATTTTTGACCATATCTGTAAATACCCCCCCAAAAAATTCATGCTTTTATAGAAAAATAAAAACTATCAGGTCAAAATGAGGTACAGGCTATACCCGTTTTAACCCAATCCGCTAATATTTTTAGGTCGAAACGAATTACCCATTTCAAATAAAAAAATTTAAAGATTGTGACGCGTAATTTCAGATTAGGTCGAATGAATTAACGAGTTTCAGATTGTAATTGTTTTTCCTAAAGAAAACCAATAGTGGTAAGCAATAAAGGAACCCAAAAATAAGGAACGGTAGAAAGATAGAAAAATACCTTCGCAAAATATTTGGCAGGATTCTCTGCAGAATGAAGAATAGTCAAAAGAGCATTCTCGAATATTCCTGAAGTTTCACTCTTTATTGCCTGTTGAAATGCCACTAACAATCACCCGTCACACCAATATTTTATAAGGAGTGGCAAACCCCCAAAGGAAGCATAAAAACAAGTAAAAAAAGATACCAAAAAGATAATATTTTTAAGACAAATGATATTACGAGCTAGAGTTTGTGATATAATTACGAGCTTTAGTGTTTGAGCCGTTAGATGATTAAGTTGATGATGATTTGGAATGTTCATATCATTACTTAAAAAAGAACATATTTAATCTGACGGTGTAAATATCTTAAGAGATTTGATTTAACGACACTAATACTAAAGCTTGTAATAATACTACAAGCTCTAGCTCGTAATATCATAGCTCTTTTTTTAATACCAAACGAGTCTAAAACTTAACGTTTTTACCAATGTCATTAGAGTAAGAGCTTTAATTTGAATAGAAACTTATTTTTTATTTCAACGATAATAACATACGATAGTATTCAAATAAATAATAATAATAATAATAATAATAATAATAATAATAATAATAATAATAATAATAATAATAATAATAATAATAATAATAATAATAATAATAATAATAATAATAATAATAAAATAAATAACAAGATCAACAACAACAACATTGGTAATAATAAAACAACATCAGCAATTTTAATACTATTATTATTATTATTATTATTATTATTATTTTATTATCACAACTGCTACTCTTACTTCCACAATTTTACAAAGGTATAGAAAGTTGACTTTTTTGATTTTTTACTTAGAAAATTAAGTTTAGATTTTATGAATAGAACAATTTTAAAATATTTTTGATCTGAACATTGTCAAGAGACTTGTAGCATTATTTCTAAATAGACTACCCCTCTTCCTAATTTATTGTCCTAGTTTGACTTTTTAGTGGAATGAAGTGTTTTTAAATAAAAAATACATAATTTTTTTCAAAACGTCATAGCACGTAATTCATAGTGATTTTTTAAAACAACAAATTACACGGTTTATGATTTAAAATATAAATATAAATTATATGCAAAATTTTCATTTGAAAAACACGTCGTTTGACTCAAAAATTCAAACCAAGACAATAATTTAGGAATGGAGGGAGTAATAATTTTGATAAAATTTATAACATAACATTTTTGTAATCATCATCATCATAAACGATCCAATCTTATCACCATTACTGTCATTGAAAAGAAAATTAAGATTCCGTCCAATTTTGAAAGATTTCACCCTAACGACATTTAGAAGCATTAACTTTTGAATTTTTTGTAAAAGTTGACTTTGAGACTTTTTGGATAGAGGGACTGTTTTTGGGACTTTTCAGACACAACATATTTTTAGTAGGATTTTTGTTATTTCTCCGATAATCTACTGAGTAGGTCTCCTGTCATACGATTTTACGGATCTTAATTCATAAGATGGAGCCCCAATCTCTCACAGTTACACCCACAAACACACGGTGAGTCGGATAAGGAGGATCTGTTTTATAAAAATATTCCTAGACCATCTTACCTGAGTTTTTTGTCCACTCTATTATCTTTGTTTCTTTTCTTTTTGGCAAATAGATGTATTAAAACAACAAAGAAAGTGAGAAAAGAAGTACAAATACCTTTTTCAGTGAGCTCCCATACATGCTATGGTAAGCAGAACTAACAGCAACCAAATGTGCTCTGCTGCTTTCACTGAAGATATGGATAAAAACTTTCTCATCGGTTCCCAATTTCTTCTCTCCAGCCTTGAAGAGAGATTTTGCATCTTTCTCAACCTTCTGTTGATCAACTTCGAAGCCTTCGTTGCGTGGCTTACTTACATATGCAACCAAAAGCTGCATCAAGTATTTCACATCAAAATATGTCTAAACTTGACAAAACGTCAGAAAGGCGAATTTGAAACAAGCAAAGGGGAAAAAAGGGATGAATCAAAACAAATAAACAACCACAAACATTTGAAATAAAGGCAGATGAGATCCTGTTGGAATGTTGGATCAGTAATAAATTTAAATTAAACCAGTTTACAAGGTTGTCCTGCATATTCTTTCCAGATATTGTCGTCTTTGTTTGACTTCATACAACTTCTATAGCCCTTGTCTGTGTAACTCTTGCTCAAATCCCAGAACTCTTCAACAAAATCATCTGTTCATGATCGGTTTACATGCTCCGCCTAGCTACCATGTAAATAGTTATAAAGGTTTTATATGTACTCTTTTACATCACTACAAGAAAATAGGGTATTCACAACGTTTTAACAACAACGTTTTTTAGGAAACGTTGTAATTGGGATGGTTTAGACAACATTTTTACAAAAAACGTTGTATATAGTCATTTTCTAGTTTTTGGTTGTGTAGACAACGTTTATTTATATAAACGTTCTATGTGAGTAATTTTCTACAGCGTTTATTTATAAATGTTGTATATAAGTCATTTTCACAACGTTTAGTGAAGAAATGTTGTTTTTATTTCAGACTATTGACAACGTTTTGTTATAAACGTTGTATTATGTCTTACGATATTTGAAAACTTCGTATTAAAGTCAGTAGGTTTTACAACATTTATTTTAAAAAAACATTGTGATAGCCCACACCAAAAAAAAAAGCGCGGCATAGTTTCCCCCCTTAGTCTATTTTCTCCTCCCGCTTAGTCTATTTTCCCCTACCCCAATCAAACAATCACAGAAGAGAACGCACCAGTGAATGAGGGTGATAGAAACCTAAAGTTTCTACCGCCTACTATAACACATCGCATTCACCCTCGTCCCTCTGCCACAGAAGTTCCAATAGATTCTTCTTCACTGTAAGTCCCTCCCTCCTCCTTTCAAATTTTAGTTTAAGTTTAGTAATTTCTTTCGAAGAACTGAACGGGAGATTGTTTTAGGTTATCAGAAATCGTTGGGAGTACAACAAACACTTATTTTTGACCTGCCAGACTACTTTGGAGGTAAAAAACATCTATCAAAATAGATCTAATTTCATGAATTACATATTTCCTTTCTACAACTCAGCTTAGTTTTTTTTTTGTTGTTTGAGAATAAACAATGAGATTTGTACGTTAATTTCAGTCTTTTAGTTACTAAAAATTAAAACTGGAAATTGCACTCAATGTGTTTGATGAAATGACAAAGAAGAAATTGGATAAATTTTCAAGAATTAGCGTGGGTTTGATATATAACTAGTTTTGGTATTTTAGTGTGATCTCAACAGTTCTCGAAACCCTCACGGCGTTCCCTCCGATTGTGTTCACCGGAGAGGTGAGGCACTTGGGAGAGCGGCTGGCGGAGGCGGTGATGGGGAATGCATTTTTGTTGCAGGGAGGAGATTGTGCTGAGAGTTTCAAGGAGTTCAGTGTTGTTAACATTCGTGATACATTCCGACTTCTTCTTCAGATGAGTGTTGTTCTTATGTTTGGTGGTCAAGTCCCCATCATTAAGGTAATTTCGTTTTTTTCTAATGCAGTTTATGAATTGAAGATATCATAATCATTTGTTAATGGGTTTTCTAATTCATGATATTCCGTTGTCTAATTATGAAAGATCTAGCTCATTTTGGTTATCTTTCTAAAAAAAAAGTTTTCTTTGTCACTTTCATTGAATGCTAGGCAGTTTGAATGTTGGTTGACATGGTTGTACCTTTATCATGGCTAGATGTATTTAGAGGAAAGAAGATAAAATCTAGTTGTATAGAATTTTCTACCCTCCTTGTCCCCAGGCCCCAAAGGAAAAGAATAAAATAAATCCTATAAAGTTAAATTAATATTCAACATATATATTTACTATTTTCTCACCTTCTATAAAGAAAGTCTATTGTTTCCAGGTTTTAGAAAAAAAGTGTTTATTTTTTAATTTCTTCTCTTTGATCTGTTTTTTGATTTCTTTCATTTCTTCTGATTGATGCTATTTTGACTGATGAGTCCCACCCTTGTACGATCATCATTGGGAAATAGGAGACAATCCAATATATATTATAGGGTCAATTAATTTTTTTTAATTTGTATTTGAAATACTATTTGTATTTTTTACAACGTTTTTTAAACGTTGTAAAAAATCTTTTACAACGTTTTTTAAACGTTGTAAAAAATCTTTTACAACGTTGTAAAAAGTCTTTTACAACTTTTTAAAAACGTTGTTAAAAGTCTTTCACAGCGTTTTTTAAACCTTGTAAAAAGTCTATTACAACGTTTTTTAAACGTATAGACTTTCAACAACGTTTAAAAAACGTTGTAAAAGAATTTCTACAACGTTTAAAAAACGTTGTAAAAGACTTTTAACAATGCTTAAAAAACGTTGTAAAAGACTTTTAACAACGCTTAAAAACGTTGTAAAGACTTTTAACAACGTTTAAAAAACGTTGTAAAAGACTTTTTACAACATTTAAAAAACGTTGTAAAAAAGGGGGCCTATTACAACGTTGCCTATACAACGTTTTACAAAATGTTGTAAAAGAGATTTTACAACGTTTTAAAAACGTTGTTAAAGGCCTTTTTTGTTGTAGTGGTGCATGCTCCGCCTAGCTACCAAGTTGGGGGCTCTTTTGAGTGGGACAGAATAAAGGGATAAAATTCATATCAAGAACGAGCTTCTATGCTGAATTGTACAAGGGACTCTAATGTTGAAACAAACCAAAAAAGAAAGATGGAATTGAACAAAGGAAGTATGAGATATGAGAAAATGCGAAAATCAACAGGTTACTGCAACATCAAAAGGAGGGCTAACCTTTACATGATCTCCAGGAACTTGACGAGCAATATCATCTTCGAGGTGAGCTCCAAACATGGAAAAGTAAAGTTGCTTGATTGTCTGTATTTGTGACGGAGTGCGAGAACATATTACTTCTGTGGCAGCTCTAAAATTAATACAGAGGTTACTATTAAAAGCCTGCCTCAATATGTTTGTGTCCCTTCCTGCTGGATCAGGCATCCAAAGCAGAACTGCAGTCTGTAACATGGAAGTTATGTACCAATGTAGAAGTTAGCATAAACTAGATCAAACGAGAGTGAAACAAATAAAACTCTTGGAAAAGATGTCTAAACTCTAAATGATACCTCTAAATTGCCACTAAGCTCTTTAGACAACCGTTTAAGAAGGTCCTCTGAATACATTGTTCTGTATTCCTGCTGGATGAGTGCCCTCTGTGTTGAATCACGACAGGCAAGAATATTAACCACTGTGGCAGAATCACATCCCATTCCTGGCAAAGAGCAAACAGTAATGAAAATAGCTAGGTGTGAGCAGATCAAATCATCAAAGACACCCAAAGAACAAGTTTGGAGAATGTTCTTTGAAAAAAAATATCCATATTTTATCCTCCCATTTTTGGAGAGGTGGAGGGGGGGTGTTAAAATTCTTCGTACTCCCAACTCAACTCACCCCATGTCCTAATTACTCTCAGTTACTTGGGGTAGGCTACATGAGTCCTTCAACATTCCATTCAATCCAATGCAAGAGTATCAGATAATCTACGCTCAATCATATCCTTCTTTCGGGCTTCCCCAACCTTTAGCGTGGTTGTTGATACTTGATACGGATACTATCACACTTCCTAACAAGTGCACTTGGTGGTCCGTTGTGCATGTCCAAACCATTTTGAACAATTTTCCCTCATTTTATCTCCTATTAGAGAAACTTTATTGTCTCACGAATTTTTTTTTGAATCTCGTGTTTTCTAGTTTCACCACGCATTCATCTTAACATTCTCATTTCAATCACACTCAAAAATATAAGAAATTTGTTTCCAAGAATAAATAAATAAAAACCAGAACTATTTGAAAACATAAAACCATAAAAAAATGTTTCTCTTTCTGTCACCGAGAGTACCCACATATATTATTTATGCTTTACCATATCTATCGCAGCCAAATCCCACGAGCCCTAGGGCCTAATGTTTTACTTTGAATTGAAAGAAACGCATTCGATCCATAATAAAAGCAATCTGTGGTTAAAATATGCATTACAGATTGAAATCATGTTTGTATAAGTCCCAAAATATAATTAAACAAATACTCTCTCCGTTCCGGGCAAACAGTCTACTATTTTATTTTGGAATGTACCACTTAAAAGAGTCTACTTTCCAAAATTAAGGCATAAAAGTGTCATTTTATTACTAATGAGCTACTAATTTTCTTTAAAAATCTTGACTTTCAAACGAGAACTTTTTGCCCGGGATCGGAGTACAACTCTAAATATATTAGAGAACTTAAGGCAATGATACGTCTATAGAAACACAAAATCAAATAAGGCAAAGTCATGATTATGAACATTAACAGCACAGCACAATCAGCTAATGATATTCTGGGAAAATATTAATAATTCAAGTCAACTTGCCCTTAATTCGTCCGAAAACGATTACTTGGGTTAAGCTACGTACATGAATCTTTTTTCAGGGAAAATTAGTACAACTAATTAATTTGTTCCAGCTTCAAACTGATTCTAAAGACACAATAACCATCACAGAAATAGAAAGCAAGCCAAGGTTAATTTGATCAGAAGTCAAAGCCAAATCAAAGTTTAACTAACATTCATTTGCTTCAATGAAAAAACTGAACTAAAAAAAGTCAACCCTATATGCATACATATATATATATATCTAGAGAGAGAGAGAGAGGGTATGTGTGTTTGTGTGTTATATTATATTACCCTTGAAAGCGCGGTATAGTTGTATGGCATCATCCCGTGGGGAAATGGGTACAGGAGGGACGGTGATACTCGCCATTTTTTTGGTGACTGCAGAGTGAGTGAGTGAGTGAGAGACTCAAATAATTTGTCAATACCGCGTAAAATTTATATGGGTGGCCCTGTACAGATCAATTGGCCGCGTAACATTGAGTCATTGACTCCCAGGTCAGTTACTACCTTCGTTCTTCAGCGTAATATTCGCTATAATATTAATATTTACTACTTTTGTTTCGATAAAAAGTTCCTGTTTGAAAGTCAATTTTTTTTAAAAAATTAATAGTTTTAATAGCTCAATTTTGTTTTAAAAAAGTCAATTTTCGTTTCGATAAAAAGTTTTAATAACACTTACAATTAGGTACCAAATGATGCGACAACTGACATAACATTAATGAGTCCCTATTATTTACTAACTTGTTGCCCCAACCTTAGTTAAATTAACTTAACTAAAAACAATTAAAATTCATCAAAAAAAAAAAACAAATAAACAAACTAATAAGTGTTTTTCTCCTTCCAACCGTACAACCCTATAACCTTAGCAGACAATAGCGAATCTCTCTCCTCCTCCAGCTCCGGCAATGGTTTGACATCTACTCTTTGCGTATTGAACAAAATAAAATATTCGATCAAAAGTATCCGTCCTTGGATTCCTGTTTCCCCAAAATCACGGCCAAAATTGAGATGAATTACCACTAGTGACGATGATAGAAGTGGAGTCGATGAATGTATATGAGTGCATGTTTTTGTCCTATCCATGCAGAGTGGTTATCTCCAACTATTAGAGAGAGGGGAATAAGGAGGGTGGTGAAATTTCAACATACAAACGTTGAGGCGGTGGAATTGGGTAGTCAAAGTAATCTAACTTGTCACGTTCTTCTTGGAGAATGCGGTCTCGCTCAAAAAATTATTGTTAATCCTCGTAGTTATCTGATCCAAATTAGTAAGAAGGAAATAAGGAAGCAAAAAGCTGCTAAACAACGTACTTTGAAGCAACTTGAAGGGAAATGCCTTAGGTATTGAAATAAAAATCTTTTAATCATTGTGTAATTTAGTTGTTGTCGATTTTATGTTTGATATAATTTAGTTTCAATTTCTAATTTAATTTAGTTTAGTTTCAACTACATCCTTTTGTGCATTCACGTTTTTGGAGCACTGTGTATCAGAAAGTGGAACTCCTAGAGCCTGGATTGGATTGCAGAATTTGATTTTGCCCCGTGAAAATTATCTTTTTGACCATCGTATTATTTGTAGATAATCGATTTGACCAACCACATTTCATAATCCTCAAATAAACCAATGTACCAAATAAGTTCGTACGTTGTGCTCCCTGCCGATAACGGTCCATCCAATTTTTTAACTGGATTGCTAATGTCAATTGACGGAGGAACTTCATGTGGATATTTTTATCCTTTCATTAAAAAATTTCCCCAATTCTTTCTTGTTGCTTCATCATTTTCAGAAATCTCCCACTAAAAGAAAAAGCCTTTGCCCCCACCATATATATATATATCCTTATGAAGAGAACTTGACTTGACAACCTCCCCTGTTCTAAAAACATGTGATGGATTAGGAAAGAAAAGAAGCTTTCACACTTGAGTGAGATTAAACTTTGATGGGTAGATGATTGTTTTAAAAGCAGATGGATTAGGATAAAAAGAAGCTTTCCCACTTAAGTGGGACTAAGCTTTGATGGGCAAATGATTCCCACTTTCCAACTTGTAATATGCTTACATAAGGCCGGTCCTGAGTTTCGAGAGGCCCATGGCAAAAAAAAAAAGGGGAGGGGGGGTTTTATAAAAATAAAATCATTTAAAGTATTGAGAAAAAGAAAAGTAGAAAGTTAATAGCAAGAATTGAACTCAAAACCTCTCACAATCTACAAATTATATTAACCATTGAATCATCTATTCTACACTAAATTAATCAACACGTTATAACTTATATACAGTTCACAAACTAAAAAAATAATAGACTATAATAAATGATAACCTAGGATTTGAACTTGAGACCTCTACATTAAATAATGGGCATCTTACCACCAAATGAAGTCAATTAATTGTAAACATTTTTGACACTATAATATATATACTAAATATAAGGTAGTACCCAAATATTTCGGGCCCTAAAAATTGGGGGCCCATGGCGGTAGCCCCTCCAGTCACCCCCAGGGCCGGCCCTGTACTTACAACCCAACAAAATACTCCCTCCATCCTTCCCTCTCAAAATTATTGTTCTGTTTTCTTTTTTTTGTCCGTCTCAAAATAATTATTTTGTTTGAAACTTTTTTTTTCAGGACAACATTTTTACCACTTTTTCCTTACTTTTTTTTTATCATACTTTAATTATGAGTCACATAGTTATGGACTTTAAAATAAACACATCAAACTAATATTAATAATCCAGTCAAATGCGTTTTCTTAAATCATGCGTCAAGTCAACCCAGACGATAATTTTGGGATAGAAGGAGTATCTGGTTACTCTTGGGAGCAGGGGCAGAGCTACAACTGTAAAATGCTTCGTCGAAAATTCTAGCTTCTTCCATGATGTAATAGAATTTGCGACTTAAAAAATGTTACACTTAAGGGGTACATTGTTTCAAGTGATAGTTGATGGATTAATGTCTTATAAGTGGTGACTGTTCTGAATATTAATCGTACGATGTGATTTTTTAATGTGAAGATAAAACATTGGGAAACGAAAAATGAGTGACTGTTCATAATATTAATTATAAGGGGTGACTTGTAATAGAGAAAGAAAAAAAATATGGAGTTAAAAATAGATAACCACTCACACATGTGAATGTAAGGGTGAATCTCAATTGTTAATTTTTTAAAGATTATTTAATCTCAACCTCTGAATAACTCTAGTCAATTACCTAGTTGTATAATAATATAGATTCTCTAATTTTAAAATAAGGTGGCGCTATATAGATTCCCAAATTGTATAAGTTGATCCCTTCCTAAGTATACCTTCACCTGATTTTAAAATAGAGTAATGCTAGGGTCACTCTAGTAGCACTCAAAATTAGGTACCAAATGATGTAACAACTAACATTACATTAGTGGGTCTCTATTCTTTACTAACTTGCTACCTCAACCTTAGTTAATTTAACCTAACTAAAAACAATTAAAATTAATAAAAAAAACTAATAAGTGTTTTTCTCGTTCCAACCATACAACCCTATAACCTTAGCTGACAACGGCGAATCACTCTTCTCCTCCAGCTCCAACAATGGTTTGACATCTACACTTTTCGTTTTGAACAGAAAAAATATTCGATCAAAAGTATTTGCCCTTGGATGCTTGTTTCCCCAAAATCATGCCCAAAGTTGAGATGAATTACCACTAGTGACGATAATAGAACTGGAGTTGATGAATGTATACGAGTGCATGTTTTTGTTCTACGCCGGCAGAGTGGTTATCTCCAACTATTAGAGAGAGGGGAATTAGGAGGGTGGTGAAATTTCAACATACAAACATTGAGGAGGTGGAATTGGGTAGTCAAAGTAATCTAACTTGTCACGTTCTTCTTAGAGAATGCGGTCTCGTTCAAGAAAATTATTGTTGATCCTCGTAGTTACTCGATCCAGATTAGTAAGAAGGAAATAAGGAAGCAAAAAGCTACTAAACAATGTACCTTGCAATAACTTGAAGGGAAAATGCCGCAGGGTATTGAAATAAAAATATTTTAATCATTGTGTAATTTAGTTGTTGTTGATCGTATGTTTGATGTAATTTAGTTTCAATTTCTAATTTAATTTAGTTTAATTTCAACCACATCCTTATGTGTATTTACGTTTTAGGAGCACTGTGTATTAGAAAGTGGAACTCCAAGCCTGGATTGGATTGTAGATTTTGATTTTGCCCTGGGAAAATTATCTTTTTGATCATCGTACTATTGACAAATAACTAATTTGACCAACCACATTTCATAATCCCCAAATAGACCAATGTACGAAATAAGTTGGTATGTTGTGGTCCATGTCATTAACGGGCCATCCAATTTTTAAATTGGATTGCTATTGTCGACTAACAGAGGAACTTTATAGGGTTATTTTTGTCCTTTCATTAATTTTTTCCCAATTCTTTCTTTTTTTCTTCATCGTTTTCAGAAATCTCCCACTGAAAGAAAAAGCCTTTGCCCCCACCATATATATATCCTTATGAAGAGAAATTGACTTAACAACCTTCCCTTTACTGAAAACATCTGATGGATTAGGGAAAAAAGAAGTTTTCCCACTTGACAGGGACTAAACTTTGATGGGTAAATGATTTTCCACTTTCCAGCTTGCAATATGCTTACAACCCAACAAAATACTCCCTCCTTCCCAAAATTATTGTTTTCTTTTTTTCGTCCGTCCCAAAATAATTGTCTTGTTTGAAATTTTCTTTTTCAGGATAACACTTTTACCACTTTACCTTTACTTTTTCATCACACTTTAATTATGGGCCACATACTTATGTCTTTTAAAGTAAACTACACATCAAACTAATATTAATAATCCAGTTAAATGAGTTTTCTTCATTTTGAGACGGAGGGAGTATTTGGTTACTCTTGGGAGCAGGAGCAGAGTTACAATTTTAAGATGCTTCGTCTTGTTACTCTTGGGAGCAGAGGCAGAGCTACAACTGTAAGATGCTTCGCCGAAAATTCTAGCTTCTTCCATGATGTAATAGAATGTGCAACTTAAAAAAATGTTACAATTGAGGAGTGCATTGCTTCAAGTGATAGTTGAGGGATTAATGTTTGTTAAGGGGTGACTGTTCAGAAGATTAATCGTATGGTGTGACTTTGTAATGTGAAGATAAAACATTGGGAGAAGAAAAATGAGTGACTGCTCATAATTTTAATTGTAGGGAGTGACTTGTAATAGGGAAAGAAAAAATATGGAGTAAAAAATTGATAACTACTCACACATGTGAATGTAATGGTGAATCTCAACCTGTTAATTTTTTAAAGATAATTTAATCTCAACCTCTGAATAGCCCTAGTCAATTACCTAGCTGTTTTATAATATAGATCCTCTAATTTTAAAATAAGGTGGCGCTATATAGATTCCCAAATTGTATAAGTTGACCCCTTCGTAAGTATACCTTCACCTGATTTTTAAAATAGAGTAATGCTAGGGTCACTCTAGTAGCACTCAAAATTGAGTACCAAATGATGTGACATCTAACATGACATTAGTAGGTCCCTATTCTTTACTAACTTGCTGCCTCAACCTTAGTTAAATTAACCTAACTAAAAACAATTAAAATTAATCAAAAAAAAAGTAATAAGTGATTTTCTCCTTCTAACCCTATAACCTTAGCAGACAACGATGAATCTCTTTCCTCCCCTAGCTCCGTCAATGGTTTGACATCTACTCTTTTCATTTTGAACATAATAAAATATTCGATCAAAAGTATCCGCCCTTGGATGCATGTTTCCCCAAAATCATACCCAAAGTTGAGATGGATTACCACTAGTAAAGATAATAGAATTGGAGTTGATGAATGTATATGAGTGCAAGTTTTTTACCTATGCAGGCAGAGTGGTTATCTCCAACTATTAGAGAGAGGGGAATTAGGAGGATGGTGAAATTTTAGCATACAAACATTGAGGAAGTGGAATTGGGTAGTCAAAGTAATCTAACTTGTCACGTTCTTCTTGGAGAATGTGGTCTCACTCAAGAAAATTATTGTTGATCCTCGTAGTTACTCGATCCGGATTAGTAAGAAGGAAATAAGGAAGCAAAAAACTGCTAAACAACATACTTTGTAGCAACTTGAAGGGAAAATGTTGCAGGGTATTGAAATAAAAATATTTTAATCATTGTGTAATTTATAAGTTGTTGTCGATCATATGTTTGATGTAATTTAGTTTCAATTTCTAATTTAATTTAGTTTAGTTTCAACCACATCCTTTTGTGTATTCACGTTTTAGGAGCACTGTGTATTAGAAAGTGGAACTCCTAGCCTGGATTGGATTGTAGAATTTGATTTTACCCCAGGAAAATTATCTTTTTGATCATCGTACGTCGCATATAACCGATTTGACCAACCACATTTCATAATCCCCAAATAGACCAATGTACTAAATAAGTTGGTACGTTGTTGTCCTTGTCGTTAATGGATCATCCAATTTTTTAACTGGATTGCTATTATCAACTAACGGAGGAACTTTATGTGAGTATTTTTGTCCTTTCATTAAAAAATTTCCCCAATACTTTCTTGTTGCTTCATCGTTTTCAGAAATCTCCCACTTAAAGAAAAAGCCTTTGCCCCCACCATATATATTTATCCTTATGAAGAGAAATTGACTTAACAACCTCCCCTGTACTAAAAACATCTTATGGATTATGATAAAAATAAGCTTTCCCACTTGACATGGACTGAACTTTGATGGGTAAATGATTCTCCACTTTCCAACTTGCAATATACTTAGAGCATCTCCATTGTATAGAAATGCTCTCTTCTTATTAAGAAGATAAAAGGCAACAATGGTGGAGCTTCTTATTTTTCTTCCTAAATTGGCCACATAGGAGAGAGATTGAAATAGCTTCCTAAATAGGAAGAAAAAAAGGAGGGAAGAAGAATGGGGAGAGGGAGCAGCGGTGTGGTGCACCGCTTGCTTAAATGTGGTGCGTGCACCAGACTCTCGGGATAGGGGCGTGAGAGGCTGACCATGGTGGGTCACAATGTCTATTTTTTTACTACTTATATGTATATATATATATATATATATATATATATATATATATATATATATATATATATATATATATATATATATATATATTTGAAAATTCCAGCCAATGCTTCCTACTGTTGGGGAAATATTTTTTTAAAAAAATACTAGAAGTAACCGATTGGTGCATTTGTTTATATAAATTAATTAGTATTTTTCCTTATTCCCTATAAATATTATTTATAAATTAATTAATGTCTTTATTTATAAATTAATTTATTTATACAGAATATTTAAATATGAAATATATTAAATAAAGTTAAATAAATTTATTTGTTTGAGAAATATAAAAATAAGATTGAAGTGTAAAGTTAATGAGGTGGTAGTGAGATCTAGCTAAGAAGATGTTAAGAAGATTATACAATGAGAAGATATATTCTTAAGTGGGTAAAAAGAGAAAAATGCGTAGGTGACAGTGGAACTTAGCTAAGAAGATGTATAAGAAGATTATACAACATGGATGCTCTTACAACCCAACAAAATACTCCCTCCTTCCCAAAATTATTGTTCTGCTTACTTTTTTCGTCCGTCTCAAAATAATTGTCTTGTTTGAAACTTTCTTTTTTAGGACAACACTTTTACCACTTTACCCTTGCTTTTTCATCATACGTTAATTATGTGCCACATACTTATGTGCTTTAAAGTAAACTATATACCAAACTAATATTAATAATCTAGTCAAATGAGTTTTCTTAAACCATGCGTCAAGTAAACCCAGACGATAATTTTGGGACGGAAGGAGTATCTAGTTACTCTTGGGAGCAGGGGCAGAGCTACAACTATAAGATGTTCTCGAAAAATATAGAAGAAGGGGGTCTGTGCGCCAATATCTGCCATAAAAGGGCCAAGCCATAACAAATGTGAAGCTATACGACTTAACTCCAACATAATGACTCTGATATAGCTGGCCCTTTTAGGTACTTGAATATTGCCTAACTGTTCTGGTGCATTTACAGTTATTGTTTATGTGAACATAGTAGCTAAATAATCCCAACGTGTTACATAAGGCAAATATTGTATAATTGTTCGATTTTCCGCAATTTTTTCCATCCCTCTGTGTAAATAACCCAATATTGGTTCACAGTCAATAACATCTTCACCATCTAGAGTAACAATGAGTCGAAGAACACCATGCATTGATGGGTGGTGAGGTCCCATATTGACTATCATGAGGTCTTTTCTTGTAGCTAGTACAGTCAGGTTTTTTCCTGATTCATTCTTATGTGAATTGCTGAAAGCGAAAAGAAGTTCATCAAAATTTAAGCGAATCAAATTCAAAATGACTCTTCAAATTAACGAGTTTTTTTCTCCAACTGGTCGATTAATTCTTTGAATTCTTTATAATGTACTCTAGTTTTTTTTTCCTCCAACTGGTCCATTAATTCTTTGAGTTCTTTATAATGTACTCTAGTTTTTTTTGACAAATAAGCCAGCAGTCGTTGACGTTTTCCCAGAATTTTAAGCAGACCCCTCTGAGATAAATAGTATTTTTTTGTGCAATTGCAAATGTGAAGTAAGTCTCTGTATCTTATTGGTGAAACTGACTACTTGAAATTCAACAGACCCTCTGTTTTCTTTGTTTTCCTCTTGCGAAATAATTGAAATGAATGAATTTTTTACCATAAAAGAATTTTTCCCTCCCCTTTTTACATACAGATATGAATTTTATCGATCAGTAATAATAATAATGCTAGAAATTTGAGTGTACTATACACAATAATCGAATTTCTGGCATTAGGTTACTCTTGGGAGCAGGGGCATAGCTACAACTGTAAAATGATTCGTCGAAAATTCTAGCTTCTTCGATGATGAAATAGAATGTGCGGTTTAATTTTTTTTTTACAGTTGAGGGTTACATTGCTTCAAGTGATAGTTGTGGGATTGATGCTTTATAAGGGGTGACTGTTCAGAAGATTAATCGTATGATGTGACTTTGTAATGTGAAGATAAAATATAGAGAGAAGAAAAATGAGTGACTGCTCATAATATTAATTGTATGTGGGGTGACTTGTAATAGGGAAAGAAAAAATAGGTAGTTAAAAATGGATAACTACTCACCCATGTGAATGTAAGTGTGAATCTCAACCATTAAAATTTTTAAGATAATGTAATCTCAACCGCTAAATAACTCTAGTCAATTAGCTAGTTGTTTTATGATATAGATCCTCTAATTTTAAAATAAGGTGGCACTATATAGATTCCCAAATTGTATAAGTTGACCCCTTCCTAAGTATACCTTAACCTGATTTTAAAATAGAGTAATGCTAGGGTCACTCTAGTAGCACTCAAAATTTGGTACCAAATGATGCGGCATCTAACATGACATTAGTGGGTTCCTATTATTTACTAACTTGCCGCATCAACCTTAGTTAAATTAACTTCACTAAAAATAATTAAAATTAATAATAATAAAAAAAACTAATCAGTGTTTTCTCCTTCCAACCGTACAACCTTATAACCTTAGTAGACAAGTGTGAATCTCTCTCCTCCTCCAGCTCCGACAATGGTTTGACATCTACTCTTTTCGTTTTTGAACATAATAAAATATTCGATCAAAAGTATCCGCTCTTGGATGCCTTTTTCCCAAAATTACGCCCAATGTTGAGATGGATTACCACTAGTGACGATAATAGAACTGGAGTTGATGAATGTAGATGAGTGCACGTTTTTGTCCTATATAGGCTGAGTGGTTATCTCCAACTATTAGAGAAAGGAAAATCGGGAGGATGTAGAAATTTCAGCATAAAAACATTGAGGAGGTGGAATTGGGTAGTCAAAGTAATCTAACTTGTCACGTTCTTCTTGGAGAATGCGGTTTCGCTCAAGAAATTTATTGTTGATCCTCGTAGTTACCCAATCGGATTAGTAAGAAGGAAATAAGGAAGCAAAAAGTTGCTAAACAACGTACTTTGCAGCAACTTGAAGGGAAAATGCCCTTGTAATCAATGATTACAAGATTTTTAAAATAAAAATCTTGTAATCATTGTGTAATTTAGTTGTTGTCGATCGTTTGTTTGATGTAATTCACTTTCAATTTCTAATTTAAATTAGTTTAGTTTCAACCACATCCTTTTGTGAATTCATGTTTTAGGAGCACTATGTATCAGAAAGTGGAACTCCAAGCCTGGATTGGATTGAAGAATTTGATTTTGCCCCGGGAAAATTATCTTTTTGTCCATCGTGTTAGCGAATATTTGCATAATAATATCCGGTGTATATCTTGGTATATATGGTTAGTAGTTATTCATTATCATTGTATTATTGGTAGGACTATAGTTGCTATAGATAATACCTAAAATCATGGAGTGATTAGGAATCATTATCATGTCCCATGCAAGACTCTTGTTTGTATATATAGTATTGTAAATGAATGAAAAGAGGGGGGAAAAATTATCTCTGTCTTTATGGTATCAGAGAGGTCTAGGGCTAAAATTTCTTCTGCTGCGCCTCCTTCTCTCGGGTATTGACTCAGTCGTTCTCCTTCCACGACCGTGATTTTCTTTTCTTTCTTTCGTTCCCCCCTATTCTCTTCTTCCTGTTCTCAATGTCCACCTCTCGGGCTATTCATTCGGCTATGGCTGTGACGAATATCAGGAATAACATCACTGTTGTTCTCGAGCTTGAAAACATGCAATATGCAACGTGGGCGGAGGTCTTTAAAGTTCACGCTAGATCTCTACAGGTGCTTCATCATATTATCCCTCCGGCAAAGGGCAAGATTAAACCACCTACCACCGAGGCAAAGCAAGCCATACGATACTGATGCAAAAGTACTAGGTTGGATCTATGGCACTATTTCTCCGGATCTCCTCAATACTATTAGAACCGGTTCGACCGCAATGGAGGCATGGGATACAGGACATCTTATCTTAATGGGAATTCACGCTCTACACTTATGGAGCATCCGCCCGCACATTCAATTAAAAAATGTTGGGTCTGATCGTATGGTTTTACAGAGTAGCCCGCCTATAATGGGTAGAAATTTAGCCCCCTGCCGAAATTTCATCAAGCCAGGTCCATGTTGATTCTTGAGGAGACGGGGCTGCAAAAGAAGGCGATGATGACTTCGGGTACGGTAATGATTGCACGTGATTATGCTAGTCTTGGATTGAGTGTAGTTCATGTTGTTCCGCCTACATCAAACGGTGGTCCAAAAAATCGTAATAATGGGAAGAAAGCTGGCAAGAACAATGGTAAGGGTGGAGGAGCCTCTGTTGGCAATGGTTCGAATGGGTCTAATGTTTCCAATGGGTCTCGGTCTGGTAATGGGTCAACCAGCCGTACAGGCGGTCCAGTGCAGATGGATGGGCCTCAAACTCAGTGGTATGGTGGCAGCCAACAGGTCCCATATGGCGGAGCTTGGAATTGGCCTTGGGCAGTACCTTCGTGCCCGTATCCGACTGCCGCAGCACCATGGGCTAGGGCGCCCCAACCTCCTGGCCAACAGCAGCCTCAGCATGGCGTCTTGGGCAATCGGCCGCCTCAAGCATATGTTGCTACTGGTTCCTCTACTCCTACGGATGTGGAAACGGTTATGCATACTTTGAGCTTGACACCTCCGGCACCAAATTGGTTCATGGACTCGGCAGCCACATCCCATATAACGTCATCCTCAGGTACACTCACGCCCTATTTTAATTTGAGCACAAATCATGGCATCACCGTAGGTAATGGTCATTCAATTTCGATTAGTGGTTATGGGCACTCCAAATTAACTCCGTCTCATCCCACTCTCACACTTAAAAATGTCATTCATGCTCCAAAAATAATTAAGAATTTAGTGTCTGTTCGAAAGTTCACCACTGATAATTCTGTTTCCGTCGTGTTTGACCCGTTTGGCTTTTCTGTGAAGGATTTCCAGACGGGGACTCAACTCATGAGATGTGATAGCCGTGGCGATCTCTATCCGGTTACCAACTCGAATTTGACCAACCTTCAATTTGCTTGTTCTGCTTTGTCTCCGGTTCTTTGGCATGAGCGTTTGGGTCATCCCGGCACTCATGTTATGGAATCTCTTAGGAAGAATAATTTCATAGATTGTAGTAGGAATAAAAGTTCTCATGTTTGTCAAGCTTACTCGCTAGGAAAACATGTTAAACTTCCGTTTGAAAAATCTTATTCTCGTACTTTGTTTCCATTTGATGTGATTCATAGTGATTTATGGACATCCCCGATATTAAGTTCTTCGGGTCATCGTTATTATTTATTATGTTTGGATGATTTTTCTCGATTTTTATGGGTTTTTCCTTTAGCCCTCAAATATGATGTTTAGTCTACATTCTTGGCATTTTGTACGTTTATCAAAACTCAATTTGAACGTGATATCAAAACTTTTCAATGTGATAACGGTCGTGAGTTTGATAATAAACAATTTTGGGATTTTTGTAAACAAAATGGTCTAGATTTTCGCATATCTTGCCCATACACGTCTGCCCAAAATGGAAAAGCCGAATGAAAAATTTGTACAATAAATAATATGGTCTGTATGTTGTTGACCCATGCCACTCTTCCTCCACATTTCTGGCATCATGTGGTACAAATAACAGCGTATATCTTAAATATCCTTCCGAATTCTTCACTAGGATTTATTTCTCCGCTTCAAGTTTTATATTGTAAACGTCCCACTTTTTCTCACCTTCGTGTGTTTGGTTGTTTGTGTTATCCGTTGATTTCGTCAACAAATATTAATAAACTCCAAGCTCGCTCTTCTCCTTGTGTTTTTTTAGGGTACCCTCAAAACCATAGAGGGTACAAGTGTTATGATCTTCAAACCCACAAAATAATCATTTGTAGACATGTCATTTTTGATGAAACTAGATTCCTATTTAGTCACATACACAAAATTTCGAGTCTCTCATATGTTTTTTGGATGAGGGGCTGTCCCCTTACATTGTGGATCATCTAACATCTACTGCCCAAACACTCCAGCCGGCCCATGTAGACCCCAATTTCGTACCCCTGATATGTGACTCTGACATGTGATATCAAGAACTGTTTAAACTTAACAAATGTCAAGTTACATGAGTTAAAAATGCGAAAGGCAAAGCAGGCTATGCGAAACAGTAAAATGCGAGGGATAAAAGTGCAAAATTTGAAAGAGGAATAGTGGACTGGCGCGGCCTAAAAGGGGCCTTGGCGCGGCGCCAAGAGGAGCATATGGCCGCGCCCAGCTAGCTACAGTACACCCCAGACTTAACGCATTGTGCAATTTCTGAAGCGCGGTGTACAAGGATTTTGAGCACGAAGAAGGAATTTGTTATCCTGGATGAGTCCTCTCCTTCAGCTATAAATAGAGGCCTTGAGAATCACTTTCAGAACCCTGGAAGAAACAAGAGAGAAAACGCTGATAAAATTTCTCTGCGTCGTCCTAACGCTGAGAAAGATAGAGAGTGAAGTGAGATAAGGAGTGGTCCTTCTATAAAGCCTCTAAACCCTGCCAAAACTCCGCCAAACCAAAAACCAACCGGTTAAAGTAATCCCTACCCCTTTAGTTAGGTATCCACCCTATTTTCCCGTCCTAAAAACCATAAAATAAGCCGTTACTCTGCCCGAGTAAATAGGCTAAAACCACCAAAAGTAAGCCGTTACTCCGCCCAAATAAATAGGCCAAAACCACCAAAAATAAGACGTCACTCTGCCCAAATAAGCAAGCCAAAACCACCAAAAATAAGCCGTTACTCTGCCCAAACCACAGCAGCAGCAGCACAAAAAGTCTCCCTCTCTCGAGAAGGACAGAGCGAGCACCCTCCGCTCTAAAAGGTAATAGCCTTTAAGGTAGGGGTGTGCACGGGCCTTAAGCCCGCGGGCATTGGCAATGCCCAGTATGAGCCCATCAAGCAGCGGACATTAGATTTAAAAGCCCAGTACTATTGATCAGCCCACGGACATTAGTGGAGCTTGAGCAGGCATTGGGCGACGGGCGGCTTCGGCCCATTTGTTTATGTTTTTAAATACTTTTACTGTTTTCTCATTCAAACTTTGGGTCTCAGCTTTCAGCCCATCAATTCATTGCCATGAACTTTTTTTTCAAACTATTATACTTGCAAATTTGAAATAAAACACAGTTGAAGTGAAAGAAAAGGAAGAGAAGCAACTAAGTTAAAATATAAATTCAGTATGTAGTAAACGGATTCATATAACTCGACGTTACCGATGTCAAATTTTAATCTTGCATGTGATGAGATTGAGAATAGAATATCAATAGATGTATAGATGATTGAGTAATTAATTATTAAAATAATAAGGTTTGACTTTTAGGTTTTTATTTTTAGCAATAGCTTTATTAGTTGAAGTGTATTATACTATTACTATATTTATAGATTATAATTTATAACTTATAATATATAAATATAGTAATAGTATAATACACATAAATTAAATATATAGGATTTGGTCAAAGATCTATAATTAAAATTTTTTAAAAGTTATCATAGAAGAGGGCCGGGCCGGGCAGCAGGAGCAATTGAAGGCGGTAGAGCAGAGACCACGGGCATTTGACTCATCTAAAGCCCAGTATACTATGTAGTGCCCATGGGCACGGGCTCCATGGGCCGGGTTGCGGGCTTGATGGGCATTGACGGGCCCTGCTCACCCCTACTTTAAGGGCGTTATTTTTATAAAAGTTATTCATTAAATCCGGCCCAATGTAGAAAATACAAGCCGTTGTGCTGCCCGGATTTAGTTAGGAAATACTATGTAAAAGAGCCGTTATAATGACCAAATATTTTTAAATATATCTGTAATTATTGTAAGGAGGCAGTGCAAGTCCGTAAATAATGTAGCATGAGATGTATTTGCTTTTTATTTCTGTCTTTAAATGCTTTGTTTATTTGCTAAATAAATATAACAAAAAACATACTTTAGCCAAAAACCGCTTTTGAGACCGAAAGTGCGAGTTGGGTGCCTAGCACTTTCCCAACTCGTAACTTAGCCTCCGAACCCGTTTTGCAATCTCTGGTTTTTCTTTTCTTTTGGTTTTGCTTTATTTTTGCCTTAAAATAAAGATGACGACTCTATAAAACATTTTGGATCGGTGGGGTGTCATGACACTCCTTTCTTGCACTTTTCCGCTTTCCCTAAAGGAGAATGGGAATGAAAGAGTGATGTATTCCTATATCCTAGTATCCCCTAAACAAGGGATAACTTGATGCAGGAAACCTAAAACACCCATAGTGATCCGAAATAGGCCATAAGGCTATTTTCATAAAATCCATAGTGGGGCCTCGCAACATCATTTTTGCACTTTTTCGTTTTCCCTAAAAATGGAGAATGAGAATGAAAGGGTGATGTATTCCTATATCTGGTATCCCAAACAAGGGATAACTTGATCACGAGGAAACCCAAAGCTCCCATATTGGACAAAAAATCCACTAAAGTCAACCGAGGCGTATTCCAACGGCGTTATTTTAGACAGCACTCTCTCGCACTTTTAATTTCGTTTTCCCTAAACAAGGGAGAATGGAATGAGAGCGATGGTGTCCGCATCCGCTGCGTATGCGCACCCTATCAGGGCGGGGCGGCGATCGAGGCGACCACGGCCAACGGCAATTTGGTCAAATCGGTTCAGCCCATACGCCCACGATCCACGCTTGGCACGAATCACAGGCGGCCCATGTCTTCCCTATGGCCGAGCCTGGTCCTCTTCCAGCACAAATCCATCCTAGTCCTCCTGGTAGTTCGCTCATTGTCACTCAAGGGCCTGTAACCTGGAGTCAACGAGGTATTTTCAAACCCAAAATTCCGTTTAATCTGCACGTTACCATGGCTAAATCTCCTCTTCCAAAAACACCCATTCTTGCTCTAAATGACCCTAATTGGAAAATGGCAATGTATGATGAATATAATGCTCTTATTGAAAATAGGACGTGGGTGTTGGTACCCCGTCCACCTAAAGCTAATATTATTCGTTGTATGTGGCTATTTACTCATAAGGATAGGGCGGATGGGTCTTTTGATCGTCACAAAGCCCGACTAGTGTGTGATGGGAAGACACAACCAATGGGTATTGATTGTGGGGAGACATTTAGTTCGGTGGTCAAACCGGCCACGATTCGAACTGTTCTAAGCATATCTGTCTCAAGAAAATGGCCTTTACATCAACTTGACGTAAAAAAATGTCTTCTTACACAGGGAGCTTAATGAAACGGTTTATATGCATCAGCCGGTGGGATTCCGTAGCAAAGAGTTTCCAGATCATGTGTGTTTGCTAAAGAAATCTTTATACGAGTTGAAACAAGCCCCACGGGCATGGTCTACATGGTTTTCTGAATTGATTTCATCCTTGGGATTTTCTCAAAGCCGTTCGGATAAATCATTATTTATCTATCAGGCAAATGGGGCTATGGCATATCTTTTTGGTCTACGTAGATGATATTGTATTGACGACATCTTCGGAGGAGTTTTGTCAGTCGATCATATCCTCTCTTAGCACTGAATTTGCAATGAAAGATCTCGGCTCTCTTAGTTACTTTCTTGGCATTGCCGTGGCTCGTCATAAAGGTGGCTTATTTTTATCCCAATGAAAATACGCCTTGGAGATCATTGATCGGGCTGGGATGGCAGATTGTAAACCCTCATCTACATCGGTTGACACCAAAACAAAGATGGGTGCAAACACTAGTCCCCCATACACGGATCCTTCTCATTACCGCAGTCTTGCGGGAGCCTTGCAATATCTTACTTTCACGTGTCCAGACATCACATATGATGTGCAACAGGTATGTCTATTTATGCATGACCCAAGGGAAGTACATATGCAAGCAATGAAGCGGATCATTCGTTTTATTCAGGGCACGGTCCAACACGGGTTGTGTATTCATCCATCATCGGTGACTTCCCTTGTTTCATTCATGGATGCAGATTGGGGTGGATGCCCGGATACTAGGCGTTCGACGTCCGGCTACTGTGTATTTTTGGGTGATAATTTAATATCTTGGTCCGCTAAGCGTCAACCTACTATTTCCCGATCAAGTGCAGAAGCCAAATATAGAGGTGTGGCGAACGTTGTTTCGGAATCATGTTGGCTTCGAAACTTGCTGGAGGAACTTCATTGTCCTATTAACCGAGCCACATATTGGTGTTCTGTGATAATATTAGTGCGATATACTTATCAGGAAATCCAGTTTAGCACCAACGAACAAAGCATATTGAAATGGACATTCATTTTGTCCGTGAAAAGGTTGCTTGGGGTGAAGTTCGGGTATGTCATGTTCCCTCCCGCCATCAGTTAGCGGACATATTTACAAAAGGGCTTCCTTTAGTGTTATTTGAAAACTTTCGGGATAGTCAAAATGTTCGTCTTCCTCCCGTTTCGACTGCCGGGGAGTGTTAGCGAATATTATGCATAATAATATTATGTGTATATCTTGGTATATATGGTTAGTAGTTATTCATTATCATTGTATTATTGGTAGGAATATAGTTGCTATAGATAATACCTAAAATCATGGAGTGATTAGGAATCAGTATCACGTCCCATGCAAGACTCTTGTTTGTATATATAGTATTGTAAATGAATGAGAAGAGGGGGAAAAATTATCTCTGTCTTTACATCGTACTATTTGCAGATAACCAATTTGACCAACCACATTTCATAATCCCCAAATAGACTAATGTACTAAATAAGTTCGTACGTTGTGGTCCCTGCCGTTAACGGACCATCCCATTTTTTAACTGGATTGCTAATGTTGACTAACGGAGGAACTTTATGAGAGTATTTTTGTCCTTTCATTAAAAAAATTCCCCAATTCTTTCTTGTTGCTTCATCATTTTCAGAAATCTCCCACCGAAAGAAAAAGCCTTTGCCCCCACCATATATATATATCCTTTTGAAGAGAAATTGACTTAACAACCTCCCCATTTCTAAAAACATCTGATGGATTAAGAAAAAAAGAAGCTTTCCCACTTGACAGGGACTAAACTTTGATGGGTAAATGATTCTCCACTTTCTAGCTTGCAATATACTTATAACCCAACAAAATACTCCCTCCCTCCCAAAATTATTGTTCTGCTTTCTTTTTTCGTCGTCTCAAAATAATTATCTTGTTTTGAAACTTTCTTTTTTAGGAGAACATTTTTATCACTTTACCCTTACTTTTTCATCATACTTTAATTATGGGCCACATACTTATAGACTTTAAAGTAAACTACACATCAAACTAATATTAATAATCCAGTCAAATGAGTTTTCTTAAATCATGCATCAAGTCAATCGAGACTATAATTTTGGGACGGAAGGAGTATCAGGTTACTCTTGGGGCAGGGACAGAGCTACAACTGTAAGATTCTTCGTCTGGTTACTCTTGGGAGCAGAAGCAGAGCTACACCTGTAAGATGTTTCGTCGAAAATTCTAGCTTCTTCCATGATGTAAAAGTATGCTAGTCTGCATAAGAAAATCAATGGTTCTTACTTCCACTTCTCAAAAATTGGGATGAGCAAGTTTATCTCATTTGTTTTTGCTTTTCCAAAATGCTTTGTTTGGGTATTGTTGTTTTATTTTAGTGCTGGCTGAAAACATAATTTGAGACGATTTTCACTCAAATCGCAAAAAGAGGAAATGCCATTAACATTCCCTCTCCAAATTGAAATTATCTTCGAAATCAAATAAACATAAACGCTTTATTAACTCCTCCATGTCTATGACATAATGAATAAAATCATCTCACTGATTCCAGATCTGGATGAGTAGAGGGCTGTGATTGACGCATCTTGAAGCTGCTTTGCCGGATCGAAGAGAGAAGTTGAAGAGAGGGATGAAGATGGTGCGAGGAGAGGAGAGAGAGGACTAGGTCGAAGGTGGCGAAAACATGACGGGGCTGGTCCGACAATGGAGAAGTGGGGAAAGACTGGGAGATGGATTTATTTAGGCAGAGATGGAGGGAGAGTGAATTGGGGGAGAGGGAGAGAGAGAAATAGAGAGAGAGAGAGAGAGAGAGAGAGAGAGAGAGAGAGAGAAATGAGAGCTTTAATATATTTCTATGCCTGATCTTTCCCAAAATCCCCATTTCAGCTGCCAAAACCTTAGCCGTATTCCTATTGCTTTATTGCTACAGGTGATGAAGGGAGAAAGAGAAAAAATGAATTGGGGGAAATAAATTTACTGAAAAGACAAAAATACCCACATAAAGTTCTTTCGTTAATTGACATTAGCAATCCTGTTAAAAAATTGGATGACTCGTTAACAGCAGGGACCACAACATACCAATTTATTTAGTACGTTGGTGTATTTGGGGATTATGAGATGTGGTTGGTCAAATCGGTTACCTGCGAATAGTACGATGGTCAAAAAGATAATTTTTCCATTTTGTCCCCCACATTAATAAAGAATTGAAAAGCACAGGGAAGAGAAAGCACTCCACATGACTTGTTGAGAACACGATGACTCGATTACCTTGGCAACAAGCCAAGTGTTACTTGATTTGTCCCAAACAAAAATAGCCATATCTATAAATAAATAAAGGCAAGGTAGTCAAAATCCCGCCAAAATGCAACCCCAAAATTAGAACATAAAGTTGAAAAGAACACCTTAACCAAGAGATGACAGCCTGCACTCTCTCACACACACATACACACATTGAAAACACTTTATCTCTCCTCCCATCTATATCCACAGGTACCCTTGCCTCCTCAATAAAGCCCACCCACCATTGTTAGGGTTTCAAAAACTTTTTAATATTTTCACTCTAGAAATTTATGAGACCTAAATCCACAGTTTCTTCCCTCTGTAAGTTTGCTAATCTTATTTATCAATTCGATTTCACCTATCTTTTTTTGTTTGATTTGTTGAACTCATTTCCATTTAAATCTTTAAAGTTTTAATTTTTTCGAGATTTATTGTGTTAATTTGTTTTTTGCTTTGGTATAATGCATCAACTAAATTGAGATTATTGTCATGAGCATTATTGTGCATTTTCACTAATTTTGCTTAATTTGTCTATTATATATAGTAATTGAAAGTAATTTTCACTCTCTCACACGCACATCCCCCATCTCTTCAACTTGGTAATTGAAAGTAATTCTTTTTGTTGATAAATCAAAAGAACCGGTGTTAAGTTGGGGGCAAAACCAATAGTTGGTAAATTGTGTTCATGTAAAAACCTTCCCATTTGATTTTTTGATATTTCTTTGTTCATGATGGGTGTCAATTAAAAATGTTCCAAGTTTGATTCGTTTACACGTTAATTAGCTTCTCATAGTCTCTGCCATCATGGATGAAGAGCTCAGTCACAACTTATTTGTTGTGGGAACAATTATGTAAGCTGACTTTTTTTTTCTTCAATTTCTTATGTTAACTTTGTAAAGCTTATGAATTTATACATTTATGCTTACAAATCAGAGTCCATAAATTAGTTTCCTTTGACATGCATCTGAATAATCTTAGGGGTTTCCTCAACAGAAAGTGGAATTGGTTCCATATTTAAAAAATGTTGACGTTCCAACTACCCTTTTGTTATACGTCATTAAACTATGTTAATTTTAAATTAGAATGTATCAAATGATTTAGTCTTAAAGGTGGCTTCAGCTTATGGGTATGAATCTAAACTTATCTCTGGATTGGTACTAATTTTTCTTTTTTGCTGATTTGACAAAATGTTATATTTTGATTTTTGGATTTCTATCTTTTTTTTGTTCTCAAAGAACCTCAACCCCCTAAAAGAAAAACTGCCTACTTTCCAAAACAGGAAATTCATGAATGAGAAGTTTGGTCGAGCTATTCTTCCTCGAACTAGTATAAAGGTTTGGTGCTGCTCCAGTTTATGAAAGATTTGGTGGGGTCTCTTTGTTGACTGCATCATTCACTTATTACGTCGTAGTTGAAACTTGAAACTAAAGGACATTCTTTTGGGGGATTTACAAAAATGACCAAGTCAAAGATGACTTGGCCATTTGTAGTCTCACTTAAAAAAAAAAACTCTTTTATGACCTGATTTATTGATAAACCACTGATAAACCATGACTGGTTTATTGGTAAACCAGTAAAAATGCACCTCTCAACATCCGAAATCGCTGGTTTATCAAGTGGTCGACGGATAAACCAGTTGTCGACCAAGTGGTTTACGGATAAACCGGTTGTCGACCAAGTGGTTTACACTGGTTTATTGATAAACCAGTGTAAACCACTCGGTCGACAACTGGTTTATCAGGTCGACCAGTGGTCGACCAAGTGGTTTATGGTCAAAGGCCATATATGTTCATCAATCGAGTCAAATGGCCATATTTGACTAATGCCACCATTGTTTTGAAGGAATTGAGATGTCGCTAAATTGTTGGCCTCAATATGTTATTCGAGTATGCTATTTTGACTTCTCTAATTTGTTGGCCTCAGTATGTTATTCGAGTCATGTTATGCAGGTAAAATGATAGAGTTTAGTTTTATGATGGAATCATGATAAGCAGTGGATGGTGCTTGATAGACTAACTGAGCGTATCCAGAATGTGTTGAATGAGTTGTTCTATTCATTGATGCAAAAAAAAAAAAAAAAAACAGAAGCATTTATTCCTATACGAGAAAGTTGCCACCTATGTATAAGGGTATTTTTTGCAGACTTAAAAAATGCCTTGATATACTAGACATACTCGGAATATAATGTTAAATACTAGGAAAACATTATAAACAAATTATTAAATACAAAAAAAATTAGGAAATCTAATAAATTTTGAACAGACAAGTATGTAATTTTTTAAATCATAAACAAGTCGGAACAAGTCTTGAACATACAAGCATGTAATTTTAATCTAATATATCTTTATAAGCAGTTTCTGGGGTAACAAACCGTTCTGGTCTAATAAAATTGATATGCGATGAAAAGGGAAAGCAAACAAACAAAACACTAGAATGAAATTCTTTTAATTTTATTTTTGGTCTGAATCTATAATATCACTGATAAAATGATACATTTCTATTTAAGTTGCTTTCAACATTATTTTTTCTAGATTTATTCTTTTAATTTTATTTTTTCTTCTTCGTTTTACTTAAATATAATTTAACTAAAAATATATATATGTGCACGAGTATAAAACTAGTTTTTTTTTAAAAAGAAAACAATTCACAGTTGTCCCTCTCTATAATCCCACGTAGGCATGAGAATGACACATATGGGTCCATCTCCTCCGACATACTGCAGAGAACAGCGCATATTCCTAGTATTACTTGCGCTTTGCATGGCATCTAACTCAAAAGTAAGTTCTTTTATAAGATTACTTCTGAAATAAGAAAACTTAATGGCTTAAACAGCTTATCGAATATTTTGTCCCTCCTAAGAGTAAGGAAGATCTGTCATCGCTAGGCTTCACATATTCTAGGAGGGACAAAATACGACCCATTCTTGATGTGGCAAAATCCTCAGCTTGAGCCGTCTGCTAGTAGGATATCTGAATTTGCTTCCTGAACTGGCCGAGAGCAAAATCGGAAGTGCAAGGCTAAACCCTCCGGCGTGAGAATAAGTATCGTGTATGAGAACAGAATACCAGAACTCAAGGAAAAGGCAGAGTGTATGAGAACATGTACCTTTATGATGCCTGGTGGAGGGGTATTTATTGGCCCTTGTGTGGTTGAATCCGGGTAGGATCTGGTTTCTTTAGTCATCTTGTTCCACAAGGAGTGAAACTCTAGATATCATGGTGATACACGACTGGCCGCGTGATATCAGGAATAGATAAGGCAAGTGTTCTGCCTACATATGGTAACCTTTGGCCGTGTCTTGGCGGGCAAGTCACTGATGTCCTCTGCTCGATTTGGACTAAGCGGGCAGGGCCCTGCTCGCCTGTGTGATAGGTGATGTATTGAACCGGTCACAATTCGGCAAGGCCTGACAGTCGCCGGGCCATGTCGACCAGGTTGTGTCAGGAACGTCATGCTCGCTGTTAGGTGTTGCTCTTCTTATGCTCGCTGGGCCTATGGGTCCTTCAGGGCCCATGCTCGTGATCGGCACGTGATGGTAGCTCGTGCTCTGCTCGTGACCAGTTTTGGGCTAGGCATATCAATTCTCATGGAAAGCATAAGCTGATAGGAAAGGGCCAACTAAGTCCATTTGAAAGCTAGGCTTCACATGTCTTTTGGGGAGCTCTTTAAGGCCTCGTCGGGGACCTCCTTCACCTATGTTGTGGGCAACCAAAGTACTACCTGTTGTGGTAGTGAATTTGAGGCAGTGGAAGACCAAATCTCACATTGTGGTAGTCATGAATTTGAGGTAGTGGAAGACCAAAACTCACATGGTGAAACAAGGTTTGATGGCTGTTTTCAGGGGGGGGGGGTGGTGTTGTTCCAAACTTCCTGTGACGTGAATGTAACTTTTGTGTTTCATATAGGACTTTTTGTTTGCTAAGCTTATGGAAGTTCGAAGTGTCAGAGTATGGCTATGAGTTAAATAGGTAAGATCACTTTTGACTCCAAACAAAATACGGGAAGATAGCTTTCAGATTTCTCTACTTCTTTTATAGCAGGTACAACGGTTGCCAAAATTCAAATCAAAAATCAAACTCAATTTATTAAAAATCAATAAATTAATCCATTAGATACTTATTTGATTTAAAACCAAAATACTCTCCCAATGGTGACACAAAATCCAACACATTTACATACCCCCACCATCTTTATCTCCAACAACTTTATCTACCCCACCATCTTTATCTCTATTAATTTAATATATTCTTTCAATTTATACTAACAAATAAATTTCATATTGCATAAATAATTAATTTCAAAATTATATAAAATATTTAAGTAGTAAATAATAATAATATTATTAATAAATAATACACAACTTAAAAATGGATTAATTAAAAAAATAAAATTTGGAGAGAAAGAGAAGAAAGAGAAAACTTACAAATAAATTCAAATTTTGCCAAAAATTCATTTGGTATCCAAATGAGGCAAACCAAGTCTCTATTTATAGATAAAAATGTGTACTTTTTTGTTTTGTTTTTGTTTTTTTAAAAACTTTTTTGAATGCCCAAACTGCCCTTAAATAACAGATAGTCAAAAAATCTCTACAACCGCTACTTTTATGACATGTGGAAAGGGGCTGCAGAGGCTTTGTCGGCTGATTTTTTTTTTCAAATTTGGCACATCAAAACGACGTCGTTTTGATGGGTTGTGGCCCAAAACGCATAGTTTCATCAGGGGCTGTTGTGTAGATTCCGTAAATTCCGGGGATTCATCTGCCGAACCCCTTGATTTTAAATCATTTACTGATTTGGTTTTACTTTTTTAAAAACCTCCGTTGTTTGGCGAAAATCTTGGATGATTTGGAGGAAAACCTCCGTTGGACCTGCTCTTAGGGGGCAAATGAGATCAAGCATCAACAACTTACATAAACGACAATAAGGATTTCATACAACACCAACAACTTATATATTTCATGCTTTATACGTGCATACGTGGAGAAAGGTGCATGTATTTTTATATAGGGTCAATGTGTACCTTTTGTAATATTTTTAGGATAAATGCAAGCGGGATCATAAAAACCAATTTGAATCCTTATCCTTGTCAAACCATGAGCTCTAATACCATGTTAAGTAACCAACACATCTAAAAATTTAAGGTGTTAGAGAGAGTACCGAGACGATAATATATATCATGCTTTATATTTTATGTTTTTAATACAACTGAAAATGACACGAACTTAGACACCCAATCTCCCTTGACCTAACTGTCCCAAAATGAGAATGAAGATTTTTCTCATGTCTAAGTGGGTTCACAGGAATCTAATAATTAATCTTGAATGAGATCTTCAATTAGAAAAAAAAAAAAAAAAAAAGATAGCCAACAAATTTACATAATGTTGATATCCATTGTTGAGAACTTAAGGGATCATGTATAGAGAATGAAAAGGTAATTTCGGTCATTGACGTGCATTTGTTATCTCCAACAAGAAATCCCAAATTTGGTCAGATTTTACCTCAAATTTGGTCAATTTCAGCACCAAACATTATTTCAACTCCAACCCACAACCTCAAATCTCACCCCAAATAGAATATTCCTTAGCATATTCTATTTTTATTTCTTTTACTTTATTTATCAACATGTATATTAATTTGCTATTAACCTTTTAAATAATAATTATTATGATTAAATAATTAATAATTTTAGTATATTTAATAGTTATATTTACGTTATTAATAATATTTAAAAATTAGTAATTTTTTAAACTAAATTGAAGAAATATAATTTAACAAACATACAAGTACTTGAAAATACCATAAAAAATATTACAATCAATACAAAATATAACAAAAATCATACAACAACAACAATTGAAAAAACACTCATAGAAAAAAATGTTATAAAATTATTGAATTAAAAGTGTTCAATAATTTAAAATACTTAATAATAGAAAAAAAGTTATAAAATTATTGAATTAAAAATGTTAATCTAATTTATATTATCTAATATTAGATATTTATTAATTTTTAATACATTTAAATAACAAATATTATATTATAAATAATTTCAACAATTATATAATTATTAAAAATTAATTTAATGGCATGGGACCCACCAACCCCAAATTTGGGATAAAGCTACCGTGGAACCCCAAATTTGGGGTAGCACTGTAGCGAACCCCAAATTTGGGATTGGGTTTGGGGACCGGTTGGAGTATGAATAGTATTGACCAAAACCTCAAATCAAGGATTTGGGGGTACGCTTGGAGATGGCCTAAGGGCATCTCCAACAGTGCCCCATTTTCTCCAATTTGGGGGTACCGAGCAACTCCAACCCAACCCCAAACCCTTTCCCAAATTTGGGGTTGTGAACAGTGCTACCCCAAATTTGGGGTTCCACTGTTCACATACCCCAAATTTGGTATTGTGAGACCATGCTATAAATTAGTTTTTAATGGATGATTAAATCTAAAAATTATTTATAATATGATATATTTTTAATTTAAATGTATTAACTACTAATAAATATCTAATATTAGATAATATAAATAATAATAATATTATGTAATTTAAATTATTAAAAATTTTAATTCAATAATTTATTATTATTTAACAAATTTTCAATAATTTGTATATATTATATAAAAATAAATAAATACTGTATTATTATGCTAATTAGAGAACACTAATTTCACATTAAAACTAAAAAAATGCATACATATTAAAATTATTAGAACATTTATAAACTTAAAAGTGTATACATATTCCACACCACAAATAAAATGACATATAACTTGAAAAACACTGACATATTACTTTTAAAAAAACATAACTTAAAATATAATAATTGAAGATGAACGTGATTTGGGAGCACCAATTGAAGAACAAGATGAAGTGATGACTCCAAATGTTGAGGTAGCAGATGATAATACTTGATTTCAAGAGTTTCTTGCTCGACATAGACAAATCAAGGATAAAAAGGATCACATTGGACTTCGGAATGCCTTAATTGAACATTTATGTGAGCAATTTAGTAATTCTGAGAATTATGATAAAATATAATGTACTTTTTTCTGTGTGTTTTTGCAAGTTTTGTTATATTTTGTATTGATTGCAATATTTTTTATGGTATTTTCAAGTGCTTGTATGTTTATTAAATTATATTTCTTCAATTGAGTTAAAAAAAATTACTAATTTAAAAATATTATTTATGACGTAAATAATATTATAATTATAAAATTATTTAATATTCTAAAATTATTAATTGTGCAATCTTAATAATAATTATTTAAAAGGTTAATAGCAAATTAATATATATGTTGATAAATAAAGTAAAAGAAATAAAAATAGAATATGCTAAGAAATATTCTATTTGTGAATAGATTTGAGGTTGTGGGTTGGAGTTGGAATAGTGTTTGGTATCGAAATGGACCAAATTTGAAGTAAAATCTGATCAAATTTGGGATATAGGGTTGAAGATGGTCTAAAAGAGAGTAAATTATACAACATTGATCACCGGTGCCCTTAACCCATACAAAATCATTAGAGTCTAATTATGTATGACTTCACCTTGGTTTCTCTATAGGGCAATCGATGCTAGGGTCACTCTCATTTTGCATTAAATTATGAGTACTCTATGACGTGGTACACTCTTATTGGTTGGAGTGGGGGGACCCACAAAATGTCCAATCAATAAGAATGTGTCACATAGTAGAGTACCATATTTTAGTACAAAATGAGAGTGTCCTAAGCATTATCCTTCTCTATAACTAACTTTATACCCGTGCGTTAAACGCACGATATATATCTTTTTCAATCAAATTATACATAGGCAACATATATATATATATATATATATATATATATATTGTAAAACTAATATCATGATTAAAAAATTTAACGCTAATAAATAAAATAAATAAATAATTGTAACGTAAAAATTGGGAGTTCGATGTACATAAACTGAAATTATTATAACGTATCGATTAAGAAAAAAATAAAATTATTAATAGAGAATACAATAAATAAATAAATTCTTTTATAAATTTTAGAATACTTTTTTAAAATATAACATTTGTCATTAAATATGTGCGATTACTACTACTATCACTATGATTAAATATGTATAATTACTAATACTATCACTATCACATAACAAAATGCATGTAATCTATATTAATCAATATTAATATAATTTTTTTAAATCTTTTAGTTAGTGTGTTTTGAAAATTAAACACATAGATAAAATGTAAGGATAAAAATATAAGTGAATTTAATTATTACTTATTACATGAATGAAAAATTCATATATATATATATATATATATATATATATATATATATATATATATATATATATATATATATATATATATATTTGAATACATCTTTAAACGAATATATATTTGTTAGATAATAAAAATTGTACAACAAATTCAAATGACGATAAACCAAAGAAAAACGACTCAAATTACATACTTCCTACGACAGTCATCCCTCCCCCGAAATGACCAAAATGTTCCCGACTCAAAAACTCTTTCATTAATAGTGTCACCCAAATGAGGTGACACTGATAATATGTGTACTTAATCATTACAGTTATATATACAAATATTTAGCGTGTTATGAAAATTAAACACATAATTAAAATGTAAGGATAAAAATATAAGTGAATTTAATTATTACTTATTACATGAATGAAAAATTTATATATATATATATATATATATATATATATATATATATATATATATATATATATATATATATATATATATATATATTAAAATACATCTTTAAACGAATATATATTTGTTAGATAATAAAAATTGTACGACAAATTCAAATGACGATAAACCAAAGAAAAACGACTCAAATTACATACTTCCTACGACAATCATCCCTCCCCTGAAATGACCAAAATGTTTTCGACTCAAAAACTCTTAGGATAAGTGTACCATTAGTCCCTGAACTTTGGCCGAAGTCATCATCAGTCCCCCAACTTCAAAAAGTTTCACCCCTAACCCAAGTAGACCTTTTTTGCTCATAGGAGATCCCTAGCCCTAACGCCTTTTGTTTATTTCCGTTAAGTGAACACATGCCACTCACATGCACAAAATAAGGGGTTATGTATAACATCATCAAAATAAGGGGGTAATGTGAAAATTTTAAATCCAAAAGAAATTTTTAAAAATAAAATCCAAATTCTATTACATAAACATGAGGTTCCAGATTCATTGTTGTTTCGTCCGTCCATGGCCACCCTCTCCGCCTTCTCCCCTCCCTGGCCGAACCCCAACCCTAACTCCGACCTCCTCAACCACGATCCAGTCAACAGCAATTCTCAATTTGCCGACGATTTCCCCTCCATGCTTCCCCCGATAAAAACACGGCCTCTGGACCAGCAACAGCCGGTCACGTCTAATTCCGTTGACGATGTCGTTGAACCTCTTGCAATCAGGACCTCCCAATCGCCGTCTCTTCCATCGCTCTTCCACATGTTGTTCAACCAGGACCACGACTGTTTTGCCAGCGGGATTGACCACGATTTTTGAATTTACAATTGCGACCCCTTCTGTGAGATTTTCCGCCGGGACTTCGAAAACGGAGGCGGAATTGGTATTGTTGAGATGCTGTTTAGATGCAATATACTTGCTTTAGTTGGTGGTGGGCCAGTACCCTCTCAATAAGGTCATGATTTGGGACGATCACCAGAGTCGATGCATCGGCGAGCTCTCGTTCCGTCGAAGGTCCGCGGTGTCCGGCTCCGGTGAGATATAATTGTTGTTGTTTTGGAGTAGAAGTTATTTGTTTACAATTTTGCCGACTTGAAATTGTTACATCAAATTGAGACGATTTCGAATGTGAAAGGACTTTGTGAGGTTTCACATATGTCTATACTGGACCCAGGTGATAACAAAATGTCGAAGCTGGAGCGAGTAGAAGGTCGCTAGGGGCTATGGTGGGGCTTGGTATGCTGCTAGGTTTGTAGATGGTGTTGGTGATTATGATGGGTGTGGATAGAGGGTAGGAAGGAGGCCGACCTGACATGGTGCGTAATGGCGATGAAGATCTGGAACGAGCTTGTTTGGAGAAGGCGGAGCTTTACCGGCTCTGCTGAGGGGGGTTTTGGCCGGAGATGGTGGCTATGGAAAGAGATGAGGAGGTGGGGTGTGGAGCCGGAGGAAGACGGAAGGCTGGGTTTTGGGTTTTATTTTTAAAAATTTCTTTTGGATTTAAAATTTTCACATTACCCCCTATTATGATGATGTTACACATAAGTCCCTTATTTTGTGCATGTGAGTGGCACATGTTCACTTAACGGAAATAAACAAACGGCGTTAGGGCTAGGGACCTCCGATGAGCAAAAAAGGCCTACTTAGGTCAGTGGTGAAACTTTTGAAAGTTTGGGGACTAATGATGTGCTTGGCCAAAGTTCAGGGACTAATGGTACACTTATCCCAAAACTCTTTCATTAATAGTGTCACCCAAATGAGGTGACACTGATAATTTGTGTACTTAATCATTACAGTTATATATACAAATATGTAAGTTAAATTCAATAAACGATAAAATAGACATTTAGACTATGATTGCTCTCAATTCATTGTACATCTCACAGAGCATGATATACTCGGCGACTCGCCCATATACATAATCACACCCCTCTAGAGTCATTGTACATGTTCCCAGAGTAATTAGACTACGATTTACGTGCTGATATTCATCCTCGCTTTTCTACAATGTCAATGAACGAAAATGGAATCCGATAATGATGATGTTGTCACCTCTCACCAGGACCATATTGATTTTTAAAAGTCGTCATAACTTAAGCGACTACTTTTGCCTGTGAAATTACTTGGTTATAGGCAACAAAAATGGTCATAGAGCATTTTTATTCAAGGAGGAAGCACATTTATGGCTAAGTAAGCAATGTTTGTTGAGTATCAAATTAGACATCTCAGACTTTAAGGATTCATAGTTGTTCATCAAATTATATTTCACTATTTACTTGTTCTTTAACTTCTATGGATAGAATTTGTCTTGACAAAACTCACAAGTAAAATAATATCAATACAGGAAGATCTTACAGTATAATAAATTTTTAAATTGTTATTTTTGTTTCCCTTGCATATTGGTAAAAAGAGAAAAGACATTCTCTCTTAGATTGGTGGTATTTAATTTCTTAATAGCTTCATATGTTTTTTTTTATTTACTTATCAATAATTGTATATGTGTTCATATGTAAATATAATCCATATTTTGTAAATAGTTACGGTGGTTATCTAGCAATCTTGAGATAAGTAAATTACATTTGTCATTATATATATATATATTCATATTTTTGGCAAGTGCATTTTGAAGGGATCTTGCTATATTTGGATGTGCTAATCACATTTGTCATTTGAAATGACACAATTCGAGAATTCACCAACCCTCGTCAGCGGGACCCACATCCATCATACTTGTCAAGCTGAAACCAACTGGGCAGCCGAGCTGACTGAAACCAACTGGGCAACCGAGCTGTAACCAGCTCGACGGCCATACACAAGCCAACATTCATCTCTAAGAAAGCTGAATGTTCCAAATCGGCCCTAAATGGCTCCTCCTTTAGAATTGACGAGTCCTCTTACATCTCGCTCAACATACAGATTATCGATGAGGTGCACTTAGTCAAACGGAACAGCTGAGAAAACCGCAGCTTCTGGCAGAAGCCTGTCACATGCAACCTGGTCAGAGCCATCAATGCAGCATGGTCCGACCACCAAACCCGACAGGGTGTCAGAGAGTAATGATGACTTTGCGTCATCAAACTTACTTCAGGTATAAATAAGAGACATTCCTTACATTTAGGAAAAAGCCAATTTCAGATATCCTAGTACACTTACCACATTTATTCCGTTTCGACATAGAACGAACTGTCACAATTAAATACCGATACTCCACAGGAACTCTTACTCTCATGCCGGAGGGTTTTAATTAGTCGGGAAACCCCTGACTCCTTAACGATGTTTGTTTTTCTTTGTCAGGTCATCAGCTATCATCCCAGTCAAACGGACCACGTCATCAACTTTGCTTCCTACTTGTACAAAACGACAAGGTCACCACGATTTTGGCGTGATCATCATTATATATATAATGTAACATAACAAAGTGTTTCAATTTCCAATGCCCTATTAATTAAATGTTTAGTATAAAAACTAAGAAAAATATAATAAAACAAAATGTTTCAACTTCCAATGCATATTTGTGTTTACATTTATGGAAAACATTTAAACGGAAAAATCACAGTGGTTATTATATATATATATATATATATATATATACACCTCTAAAATATGGTCACATGCAATGCATATGATAACTTAATTGATGAAATCTATCTATATTATATATAAAAGGAGAGGAGCAAACTATGGAAAGTTCCTACCAAAAGTAATATACTAAATTTGGAAACATTTATAATTTGTATATTTGTCAGATTTTTTTTTTTTTGGAAATTGAAATGAAAATCAATTAATGATGTTGACAGCAACTCTTCAGATTCAAATGACTTTTCAAATATCTTTAGTACATTTAATGTAAACAAATTGTATAACATTTAATATAGTTCAATATGATTTACGAAATGACAAGAAATAAAATATCAAAATAATATCAAATATTGAATAATTTATTCTATATTCGATTTCACATTTTTTTAATTTAAATTTTTTTTTTTGCATTTGTAATTGACATATTGGCTTCTAAATCTTCACCATGATAATATAAACTCTCAGAATTAAGATTAAATGATGAAATAGTCGATTCAATATAAATTATTTGCCATCATTATTAATAATAGTCTTAACAAATAATTACAATGTAGTATTATTTAAACCAATTTAAAACCATAAATCAAAGTAACATAGTTCATTTTATCTTTTGAAAACTCTGTACACATTAAACATCTTGTTTATAATACAGAAGATTATCTGCTTTTCAAAAATTGTCTTATGTTTAAATTCTTGTTCTTTCATTTTCTATATCTGCTTAGAATTTAAACACTCAGTTTAAATTTATTTGAACTGTTTTGCTACTAATCTGTGTGATGTTCCATTGATTTCCTTATCTTTGTATGCACATAGAATAGTCCTTACACTTGAGGTGCTCTTCTGTTTGATAGAGGCATGCCTTCCACTATTAAATGAATAAATCTCTTAGACATGCTATTATCTATCACATGGTCGGTTATAGCTCTCATTTGTAGTAATGATGATCAGATATAAATAGGAGGAGATTGTTGATTGTAACACCCCGGATTCTTGCATGTGTATTGTGTGCTTGCCTTCATGTCTTCTTGTTAATCGTGAGCATGTTTACCTAGTCTATATATGATTTAGAAACATTCTTAAGTCATTCATGAAGCTCTTAACATGTTTAGAATCATTGTTCATAGACTTGTTACCTTTGGTTATGAGATGACCAATTTATTCCTTCACGACCATGTTTTGGGCAAACTTCGGGAAAATTATGGTACCAATCTACTAAATAGAATTTTCTAAAAATTTAGTATGTTTTACCTACATATGTTAGGATACTCTCTGTAAAATTTGGTAATTTTCCAAGGTGTCTAAGTACCTCAATTAGGTCTTGACTTACGGCTGTGCCAGAATTCAGTTTTCAGGAAAACAACTTCTGTACTTGAACTTGTAGTAACCATATCTTGATCAATATAAGTCCAAATTGAGTACTTTAAAATTCTAAAATATAGTTTAATGAGTCTAGTTTCAGAAAAATTAAAAATCACCTCATTTGGAGTTGTGAGCGATTTATGGTCGATTTTACAAGATTGACTGTCCAGTAAGCCTTCCATGCGCCCGCCTCGACCTTAGTGAGGCGCCCGCCTCAACTTCTGGGAGCATTTCAACTTCAGATTTCAGCCCCTGCATCTGAGGCGCCCGCCTGGGCTTTGGTGATGCGCCCGCCTCAACACCAGAGGCCATTTACGGGATTTTTACTTCTGTTTTGGTGTGTACGACCTTTGACACTTAAACACCATTCCAAACCTCTTCTAAACCCTTCCTAACACCTTTGCTTAGGTCCTAACATCACTTAACATGTTTTAAGAATGGATTAACCAACCATTATTGATCATTAAGCAAACCAAATCAGATTTTATTGCACCACAAGAGGGTGACACTTGTCCCACTCAGATTTTTGGACATTTAAACACCACAAGCTGATGTTTGACCTTCATTCTGCATCTCCACTCTTCATGAACGAAATTGCTTCTTCTCCCAAGTCTCCCATGGCTCCTTGAAGGTGATCTCTTGGTCCTCCATCATCCTCTCATCATTTGCTCAAGCTCCCTTCATTAAAAGTGTAGAGCTTGAAGTGTTGAGCGTTTCAACCAAATAGTTTGTGCTCTTCCTATCTTCTTCCTTGGTGAAAGGTAAGCTATTGATTCCCCTTAGGAAGTATGTTAGTCTTGCCATGTCCCCCTCTTCTCATGTTTCCCAAGCTCCTACCATGTTCATGCCATGCTTCATGTTGAGTTGAGTTTGTAAGGATTTTGAGTGATATATTCATCTTGTAGTTTTTGGTCCTATGCCTAGAAGTAAATATGTTCTATGCCTCCTTAGGATCAACTATTGTTCTTGGTCTAATGACTTTTGATAACTCTATGAGATTTTGAATTCTAGGGTTCCACATGCTAGGAATTGTTCATCTTATTGATTGGGTCCTATGCTTAGAAGCAAATGTGTTCTATGCCTTCTAGGATTAACTAATGTTCTTGGACTATTGGCTTTTGATAACTTTTGAAATTATGATTCTTAAGTTCCCTTGAATTATGAAATGTTGAACTTGATAATTCTTGACTATGGTTGTTAAGTGGATTAACGGCCTAGTTACTCGACTCGAGAACTTAGAAAAGGGTTATGGATGCATTTAGCATCTTAACTCTCTTGGATGAATTGTTAGAGACGACTCAACGGAGTTAACTTAAGTGAGCCATTGAACAATACCGGCTCAATGATCAATCCCTACGACGCTCTAAACACGTTTCTCTAAGAATGATAATTCTAGACTATTGAATTGGATTGATTACCATGCTTGATCCTTGATGTCATGTTATAGAATACCTATTTGACATGTTGAGTTCGCTCTTGTCGAACTCATTCCTGCTTGATTATTGATGAGAACATTTACTTGTCATGAACGAGATCGCTCTTGTCGACCTCGTTCCCTACTTGAGAATTTGTTAAGTAGACACTACTTGACATTTGCATGAGTCCAGCTGGCGTCCTGTCATTGATTCACACACGCCTCCACTGTGGCCACAGTGGGGAAGTAGCTCCCTTGCTGTAATCTTCAAGAGCACCATTGGTGTCTATCCCTGCATTCCTCGGAAGGTCGATGTACTTACACGCATCCGACACATGCACGCTCAAGATAACGCTTGTATATGGAACTACGTAGCGGCCCGGCTCTCCATATATCCTTATCCTATGTGATTTAATTTCAAGCACCTATGTGAAACAATGTGCATCTTGGATATATGATCTCTATACTTATGTGACTATAACTTGCCTTGTATGTTGCATATTGCCATGACATGCATGATTGATAGCTTACAAGTCTTTATGACTTACCCATTCCCCTTTACTGCTTTAGATCCTAGCAAGACAGGTCCTTCTCGTTGAGGATTGCGGTGTTCGTGCTTTGTTCCTCCTTTTGTCACCGCTGCGCTTGAAGAGGTGGTCTAGATGTCCTCTTCTTTTCTTTTGTTATTTTGCAAGGACGATGGGTTAAAGCAAGTCACTTAGACTATGCTTGGGAATGTGTATAGAACTTGATCTTGATGCTTTATTTAGCTACATGTAGTTTAACTCTTGTAGTACTTGTAACCTCTTTATGCCTGCATTGTAAGCCGAGTTTTGGTTATCTTGTATAATAGTTCACTACGTATAAGTCTTCCGCCGAGCATACTATTAGCTCTTATCTAATTCCCTGTCTATAAACGTTAGCTTGGGTTCCGCTTGTAGTGTCGCCGATGACTTGGTTTAAATTGTTTAACTTGTTTATCAGGTTTTAAAAGTTTTAAAAATACCGGCCCTTTAGGGTCGAGGCGTGCTACGTCTCTAATGTTACGTCACGTCGTTTTCTTGAATTGAGTCCTTGCATGTTTATTGTCCTCTTGTTTTCCCCCTATTTGGGCGGTCCGACCGCGGTTCCTCCTCGGGTCCGGGTCGGGGCGCCACATTGATTCTTATTTGTATTAGATTTATATCTGTTCACACATTACACTAGTTTTATACTTCAGTGGCTAATCGGGCTGCGTATCGATTAGCGTGGCAACTGTGTATAGAACTTTGTCAAGTATAGTTTTTATAGGACTTCACAGGTTCAGCGGAAGACCTCTTCAAAGCTTCACCGGAAGACCTGCTTCAACATACAAATCGGCACACCTTGTACACACCTGGTCAATCATGACGTGTCCTGTCCATCAATGATTAAATGGATCAATTTAAGTTTATCCTCATCTCTGTTTGAATTTAAATTGAGACATTCCCTGACATCTCAAGCCCGCCGAAAGCAGCTTTCCGAAAAGCAGGAAGACTTTTTCCGCATCGAACAAAAAGGTGAAAGCGCATCGTCACCTACCGCTCGCAACAACTCTCTCAGATCTGACATCAAGATTGCCCAACTTCCAGAAAATCTCAGAAATCATTCCCTGCTCTATATCTGTGAAGACGAAATTTCTGATTGACAGCCCCATGCATTTAATGCATTCAACCTAATAGAGCTGTTAAGTCTTCGTCTTCTCCAACGGGTCTCTAGAATGCACCTGCTATAAATGCTGCCAATAAATACTGAAGAAACAATGATCGAACACTTGAAGAATTGCTCTGAATTTCAATAACTCTAAGTCTTACAACTCAGTGCATTCAAGAGATCTTCAACAGATCCAGAAGTCTTCGTCAACAACAAGAAGCTGTGCATCAACATTTATTGTTTTACTTCTTGTTGTTATTCATTCAATAGCTATACTTCTGCACGAATTAAATATCCTGTTTTCACAGATATTTAATTCATTAACCCCAAACACAAGTCAATATTTTGTACACGATCCATTGGGAATATTCTTTGTAATAGATCTAGTGGAAAACATAGTGCACTATTTAAATCCAAGGTTGATTGCCTTGGTGGTGGACGTAGTACTCTTTATAGTGTGAACCATCCCAAAATACTTGTGTTAATTCCTTTACTGCTTGTCTACTCTTTTATCTGCTCTTTTATTTGTTTATTACTTCAGTTATCATTACCCTTTTCAGCATATTTAATTATACTGTTAAGGTCTACCGGTAGTCCTTATCGGCAGACTTGATTCAGCCTTATTGAAAGACTTCCGCTACTTCAATCTTTTCAATAGATTGAAAGTACCTTTCAAAGAACTTACTTAAAATTTTTAAGTGTATAATAAGCTATTCACCCCCCCCCTTCTAGCTTATTATTGTGCCCATTGGGACCCACAAATTGGTGTTAAGACCGATTTATGGCTTAGGACTCTAATGGAGGACCTTTAGTGATATTAAGTACAAGATTATCGCTAGTCCTTGGATTGGTTTTGTGTGGGTCACAAATGCATGACTTGAATGAAAGACCTTTGGATTGGTTCGATTATGAATTAGAACTGTTGGTACTGGTCGGACTTTAATGAAGTCCCGAAACTTGTAAGGATGTGATCTATGCTTGCATGAAACCTAAGAAATCATGATTGTTGTTATTGAATGCCGACTCTCTAAAGTCGCCTTGTGAATGTTTTGGGATGACCAAGATAACGAAATTGAGGACCATTCTATGAGATGATTGAATTGGGACTTTCCTTAGTACACTATATGTGTAGTCTACTTGTATAAGTCGCTAGGATGACTAAGTTGTTATCTAAGACTCACCAGTACAGTTGACCTTACGAATGATCGTCACTCTAGTGTTTACCTAAGTATCAGACTACTATAGACCTTTGGGTTATAGAATGAAGAATTATTCTCGGAAGACTTTATTACCTATAAGCAAATGGCTTCATGATCCTAGACCAACTATATGATGGATTGATGGTTGAGTTATAACTTAACTTGGTTTCACATTTAAATACGGAATACTATGTACAATTGATATTATGGCTAAAAGCATGATTTCCTACCTTGTCATGAATTGATTCTTCTACATGTTTCTATAATATGAATTATAAGCATATTGAATGTACTTGCCCCCATGCTTGATCTGTTCTTCAGTTAATGATTTATTCTGAACTTGGATTCTACTATTAAGTGGAATTATGAATTGGAATTGAACTAAGCTTGACTTGATAATGATCAACTTAGGGTTCCCTTATATACTTGACTTAGTGACTTTGCACTAAGGTTCCTAATTGGAACAAGAACCTAGTCATGCTTCAAGCGAGAACGTAGAAAAGAGTCTTGGAACACACATAGTGTTCCCACTCTATTTGGTTGAAATTAGAAATGAATCAATGGAGTCGACATTTGTGAGCTATTGAACGATACCGGCTCAATGATCAATCCATACGACGTTATTACATGCGTTCCACTAGAAAACTATTTCTAGACTCTTGAATTGGATTGACTATCATGCTTGTACTTACATGACATAATAAATGCCTACTTGACATATTGAGTTCGCTCTTGTCGAGCTCAATCTTGTTTGATTACTGATGAGAATTATCTACTTGTTTTGAACGAGGTCGCTCATGTCGGGCTCGTTCTATACTTGATTATTTGTTGAGTAAACACTACTTGGCATTTGCATAAGTCCAGCTGGCATACTTGTCTTGTCTCGATGGTAACGATGCATCGCCGTCACGAATTGTGAGATTCGTGGTAGTGATGGATCGACAGCCCATCATCCCGCACACACCCTCCACTACCGGCCACAGTAGGGAAGAGCTCTCTCTGGCCAACCAATACGCGCCCATTGCGTGTCTACTTGTTATCCCGAGCATCTCTCGGAAGATCAATGTATCTCATACCCATCGATAATTGCACGTACCGAAGGTGTCTGTTTTGCAGGAACTACGCAGCGACCCGGCTCTCCAAATATCCTTATACTATGTGACTTATGTGCAATAATGTGCATCTTGAATATATGATCTCTATGCTCATATATACTTGTCCTTGATTGCTTGACATTTGTGATGAGTTTATACATCTTTACCTAATGCTTCTACGAGAGACTTGATACGTGTATACATGTAAATATGCATATTTTTACTTAATTATTCTATAAGATACCTGGGATGTTTCATGTTAAGACATACGTCCCTAACTATACGATTATTCTTGTCATTTGCCTCCTGACTTACTTGATTGTTTGTGAACAGGGGATTCACCCTAGTTCATCTTGGTAGCCTGGTAAAGGAACGGTTCTGTACAGTACAACCTGACTTCTGGGTCTTCGTCGTCGTAACCCGATTTTATTTCTACTTATGATAATGTTTCGATTATGTTATATTGTATTGTAGTAGCGTACTGGGTCATTATGACTCATCCCGTACTTTGTTCTCTAGTTGCAGTTTCAGTAGCTATGTTGAGGTCGAGTAGATCGTGACTGTAGAAGATCGCGGTTGACCGATAGATCGAGATTTGATCGTGTAGTTCGTGATTCTAGTAGCCGACTTCCCCGAGCAGTAGTTTATGGAGTTTTACTTCCTTTAGCATCGTCTATTGTACATGTTTCTTGCTATTCTTGTGAGACCGATATCTTGTAAAGTTATTTAGGATTTACGGTCGGGTAGATACTTGAGTTTCTGTATTAGTTCGTTCTTGGGCCGACGTGTTGTGTCGTGCCTTGTTCGTGGTTTCCATATCTATTTCATTTGTCTCCCGGGCACGCAGTAGCCTTGGGGCTTTTCTTTATTCTAGTTGTTATTGCTGTTGGTTAACCTCGGTATGCTTTAGCCGTGGGTAATTGTTATATCAGGTTATTCTTTGTTGAAACGCCGGCCTGGAGTGCCGATGGTTTGTTCAGCGTCTACAATGTTGCGGCACGCGAGTTTTGTTTTCCCCTTCGGGAGAATATTGTCTCTCTTGGTTTCTTGACTTTGTTTTCGAGCCTTAAGCTTGAGACTTCTTTCCCTTACCGCTTCCGCAGATTCGTTTTTCGTAACCCGTATTTTTAGTAGGGCTTCACTACCTTTATTTGAGCTCGTTAGCTCAACTGTTCGACTCGCACTACTGTTTTACAAGTGCTTGTCCTTTTCTTGCCTTGTCCTTGCGGCACGACCTTGGGGTTCCATTCCAGAATCCGGGTCGGGTCGCCACAAGCAGGGCTTTCACTTCGTATGGTTCTCTTCCCAGCGACATCAAGCAAGCTCTATGTATGGATTCTTATGGTTTTTATAACTTTCGTCGTAAACTTTGCTAATTTCTTTTTGTATTTCAGTGTCGAGGTCAAGCTCCTCCGTCCTCCCTCTTATAAGGGCAAGGCTGGTTGTCCCCCTCAAGTTTGTATTTTTCCGTTTCTTTTAATAAAATCTCGCATAGTACCGCCTCTACTTCTTTAAAAAAAAAAAAATGTGTTGTATAATACAGTCATTAAAGTAAACATCTATGTTCATTTCCTTGCGGTTTCTGTAGTTTGAAAAAAATTCCAGATTTTTTTGTACTATTGAATATTGAATGTAAGGAGGCCAGAAGTTTATTACTATAAAAAATTCAATTGACTAAAGATAAATAGAAATGTAAAAGGTTTTTGAATTAATTTATGTACTTCAAATAATGATGACATTATCAAGTATCAAATACTAAGACAAAAATGATTATTGAATTAAAACAAAAGTGTTTCCAAATATAGAAAGTGTATTTAGGCGGAATATTTTTATTATTTGCACATCTCCTTTTATATATGTATAAATTGGATAAATGATTCCAAAGCATCTTCACATTCTTATTTAGTATATTAAGAAAAATATGCATAGTAGAAACATGAGAGATAACGAAACCAAGTTTCTTTTGTCAATTTCTTTTCATCAATATCCAGGCTATGAAAAATAAAGATGAAATAAAACAACGATTTTGAAACTAAATCATATATACACATTTTGAAGTAAAACTAATTCACAGACAATCAATTAACAATAATACCAATATCTGACTTTTTTCTCTATTAACCAAAGTTATTATTGTAAAAAAATCTATAAATCGAGATGAGACCAATTTTTTGAGACACCTATCTACATGTAAAAAAATGGAAACTCGATAATTTCTGATTTTTTAGTTACTTATACATATTAACAAATTCAGATATAAAAAAAGTATTAATGATAAAATTAATCAACATTCAGATTGAATTTGTTTGTTAGTTGAACTAAATCACGAATTAAAATTAATAAATGAGTTTTGAAGTTAAACAGAGTTTTTGAAATATTTTTGGAAACATGAACATACCAACAAGTTTCCGGTAAATCGGTGGTCATAGCTTTCGTTACTGGACTTTCTTTAGGTGGTAACCTTGGAGTTGGTCATCGCTGCAAAAAATACGTAAAAAAATATTGCAATGTGTGGTGAAACTAGAGTTTTTTTTTTCTTCGTTTATATACATAAACTAAAACAACGTGGTTTTATGAGTGTTTACCGGGTCGCAGTCCAAAATATCATGGTTTAAACCAAATTTTTCGATGTATATCCATCGTTCGTTTGAATTTTTGGTTCATTTTCATTAACTCATCTCCTACATTTTATTTTCCTTGGTTATATACTATTTTAATTATTTTTTCTTTATATCAGATTTTTAAATTGAACATAATACTTGAATTATTTTGTAAAAATTACCAATTTTGAAAAGTGTAGTTTTTAAGGTTTTATGACAAAACATGTTAGTATATCACAAACAATTTGCCCTTTGTCTGATATTATATGCGCTATCAATTTTTTTAATATTAATGTAACTTTTATTTATATATATTTATGTGTATATATTTTAATATCATTTTTTAATACGGGAAACATATTAGTGAATTTAAATTTTGTTGAGACTCCAGAGTAGAGAATGAGAGAAAGTGAACCTCAATTCCATTGTTTATAATTGGAATTGTGGGCTTCAATGTAAATTTTATTGTTTATATCCATAAAAAATATTAGAATTGGAATTGAACTGAAATTCTTAATATTTTTATTCTATAAATTGATTTTTTTCTCCAAAGGTAAAACATTTTAAAACCTAAAGACTCTTGATTTTCATTAATTTTTTTATTTCTATTAATTTGCTTATACATTTAGATTTTTAATTGAACTCTACATGAGAGCCAAACAAAATAATCTTAATTTTAATGTTACAAAATTATGATATTCAATTTTACACATCGAACTCTTAATCTTTATGTTGCAATCATTTGCGTATTTTATTAGCAATAAAGTTTTAACTATTGTATTGATATGAATATAGGCTTCGTGCATCGCACGAGTGCTTTGATTATAATTTTCTATGATTAACTTCAATTTTAACCGAACAATGTAAACTGTTTTAGTAAAGGACATGTCACTTTGATATCAATTTAAAGATATGTTAAAAAAGTTGTTGTTTTTATTAACATAATTTTCTATAATTTGTTTTATATGCATATTGAACTCATGATTTTTCATATAATTATTCGGTTATATGGTTATCATTAAATTTTTTGTTTTATTTATATTAATATTGAACAGTGCATTACACGGTTGTGTTGAAATATATATAAAAACAGAAGTGCATAATTTTTAGAAATTTTTCGCCAAAACTCACTTTTCAAAAATGGAATCACTTATGTTATGTATATGCCAATTTTTTTTTTTTTGAAATTGAATTTGAGAAATGTCATTTAATGATGTTGACAGAAACTATTCCAATTCAGTTTACTTTTTTTTATTTGGAGAATTAAATTCGAAAATGACATATAAATGACATGTAACTAATTACATACCAAAGCCACATAACTATTAAATATTACACAAAAATAAAATAGAAATCAAATTTCTAGGCAAGCTATTCATAAGTCAGACAGAGTCCATGTGCATATAGTTACAAACAAAATCAATATATAAAAATAATTCGTAAAAATGGTATTTATTCAAAAATATTGAATAGCTTAGTATTATTATAAATAAAAAATAGGAAAATAAAAATACTTATGATTGTTTTTAATAGATCTTGAAATACAATTCTATAATATTTAAAACAATAAATAAATAAATAATACTCATGGGCCTGACTTTGTTTGTTTTTTTAGTTTGGGTCTGTCTTAGTTTAAAACTTTAAATTATCACTAGATTTTGTGTCCGTGCTTATGACACGGTGTTAGTATGAAACTTATTCAATGTATGAAGCAAACAGTATGCAAATGAATTGATATATACTTGAAATTTTGTAAATATTAGATGAATGCACACTACACAACTGAAAAGAAGACAACTCAATAAACTAATCAAAAAAAAACATTTTATGATGGTCCATTAGAAATAAGTAAGAATATTGAGAACTTTATGACATGTTCAAACTAGAGTGACATTTTCTCTTCTTTTTTTGTTAATTCTTTATGTAATTAAAAATTGAAATGTAATATATAAGTTATGTTGTTGAAAGAAATACATGGATTTTTTGTGGTTTCAATTAAATAGTCATATAAAAATTAAGATGTAATTTTTTTAATTACCTCATATTAATGAACAATACATATTCTGAAATCTCAAACTGTGAGTTATATTTGAATGATACATACTCGTGAATATTTCAATTGAATTACATATTCTAAAATATCAAATTGTGAGTTAAATTTGAAGGTTGGAACTCAAATAATGTTGTTTCATATCATAGTCTATTCACTTGAGTTATGCAATGACATGAGATTAATTGTTATAAGGCTGAGAAATCATTTTTAGAAGGTTGAGTTCTTTCAAATGAGAATTTTGGTGGTACTCTTTTGATTCCAAGAATGTCATTGATACTATTTGTTCCTAAAATTTCTTTCAAATTTCAAATAAAATATTTTTCGTTGATTATGTCTTACGCGATGTCTATGAATAAAAACCATTGCAAGTCATTGTCTAATATAAGACTCCATTTGAAAACATGTTTTTGATTATCATCAGTTGTATGTAGCTTTGTTTAGAGTTACTATATGATATTTATAGTTGCAATAGTCGTACATGTTGAACGAAAATTATTGTATATAAAAAATATTCCAAAATTTATATTATTTTTTTCAAATTTATAGGATTTTCTATATTTAATTTTACTGTATTATTATTTTTTATTTTATTCATATTTAAAAAAATTAATTACATATTATTCAACTTTAATTTAGTATATAATTTTATACCAATGTACAATCCGTGCAACGCACGAGTGCATCACTAGTTAGATATATAACATGAAAACACGATAATGAGGCACGAACACGACACGATAGTACAAATTATCATCCCATAGTCGTGACATTTTCCCAAAATAGTATAACAATTTTTTATTTTCATATTCATTTATTTCTGTATAAATGTATTTTTGCTTTGTTTGATTGATTTATTTTACAACGAATTCTTAGTTTTAACCACCCCCCCACCCTTTTATTAAGTTTTGGTTTCGACTTGTATAGATTCTTAGTAGTTTTTGTATTTTACATTGGTAAATAAATTATTTAACCATACTTAAATTCCTTCAAACTTGCACTTATTTTACATATAAATGTTTCAAAAATAATATAAATGTCGTAAAAATACCATTTGTATTAAAGCTATTTTTACAAATAGGTGACTACATTAACACGTAATTTCAACCCTGACTAATTTTCATAGAAATAATAATTTATTGGATGCATACTTTGACAAAACTTGAAACAAATTAAATGTTGTAGAAACAAGATAGAAGACTTGCATTAGTACATTTAAAACAACAAATTGGAGAAAGTAAAATAAAATATTACTCAATGTTTGATTCCAAATGGTACAAATCATCGTCCTCGTAAATTAAACTTAACCCCAATCTTTTCAACACGTCAACGTCATCGTCAACGTCCCAGTACGTAGTCTTTGAAATAACGTCTACCTCATCACCTCCTTTCATGACAAATTCCGAGACATGCATTATCTTATAGGTGATCGACACATGGTGTTCATCAGCTGTTGTATTCCACAACGAACTGCTGATTCCCTTGGTTTTATTTATTATATCAAACTCATGAATGAACTCGACGAAGTCAGAATAAAGTGCACATAGAAGCACACCTAAGATTTTCTTACCAACAAGTGGAGGCACCACAAAGGACAAGCTTTCTCTTCCAATACTCTGAAACTGCATGTCAAAAGGAAACTCCCTACCAGGAATAACGATGTTTAACTGAGAAGAAGTCAGTCCCTTCTGCATATATTAATATCATAAATTATTATGTTAGACAAATATAAAGTTGAGTGTTTGAAAGCAAAACTAATGCAATCTTCGCCGTGACACAAATTTCAATGAAACTCCAAACGTTTGATGATGAATTGTTGTATATATGTTTATTACTAATCCATTGGGACTGAGAAAGACAGATATATGTGCACACGTACCCGGAGGATGTCCCTCTTGAAATCATTGATAAAACTTTTCCCATCGAATTTGTGGCAATCTCTTAAATCCAAAATACTCAAACTCCTTCTTCCGTTCCGCTACCAAACTCATCTATGTCAACCGATGCAATTTCCAAAGATGAGCAATTGTTTGCCCATAAGAATTGAAGATTCTCTGGAAGATCTGTAAGTGATTTTAGCTGAAGGCAATTGCTCATAAAAAGAGTTTCGAGACGAGAAAGATGTCTGAAGCTGGAGGGGAGGCTACAAAATTTGTTATTAGAAAAATCCACTCTTCTTAATGCAATTAAACTGCCAATTTCGCTTGGTATATACTCCATGTTGCACCCTGCTAGATTTAATTCCTGTAGGCTACTTAATCCTTGTATAGAGACCATTGAGATTGGTATGTATTCTTGACGTTTTGTTAGCCATTGCCGAAACATAGAAAAGTGTAGTTTACATTCCGCTAGCTCCCCAAGTTTGCAGCCAGAAAGAACTAGTTCTTTAAGAGATTTCAAAGATGAAGAGGCCGGACGGACCTTACGTAGGTTTATGCAATTGCCAATATTCAACAAGAGGAGTTTGTCAAGATATCCAATGGAGTTGTGGACCTTCACCAAGCTCGCACAATCATTAAGCAAAGAACTTCTCAAGGTTTTTCACCCTAAAATCTGGAGTTTTGGTCAAATGATACGAATGACTTAGGTTGAGAAACCTCAATTTGTCTAGTCTCTGAAAGAAAGCAAATCCGTCATCTCCAAGACGAGCATGATATAATCAAAGTTTGAACACAAGGAAAAAAGCGTCATACCTTGGGCCCTTTCCAGATTTGTTTTAGTTTGCTATGCTGCAAGTCAATAGCAACCAGATTCTCCGTGTACAAAGCATGTGGTATATATGGCAAAGGGAAGCCAAGCCAACAAAGCCATTTCAGGTTTCTCGACGTAGTTATGTAAGAACCACTTAGGCATTGGAGATAATTAAGATGAAGCAATCTCAGCTTACTCATGTTTGCAAAGGCCTTTGTACTAACATTTTCATTGTTTATCGCAGGCAATTCTAATGAGAGACCTTCAATTGCTTTTGTTCCCTAGTCAAATAGCAGATTGCAAAAAAGAAGGTGAAATGATTAAAAAAACAGTATATACGAATGAATTCCTGAAGCTATTTTCTAAACTAATATTTTATATGAATTAAAAACACCATATGATATGGTGACCTACAGAGCAATCTCTTAGTACTTCAAGTACTTCTTCCTTGTACCACAGTCTGCTACGTTTCCCCGGCTCCTTCAATGATTCTTGGCGAACAATTTCTCTACCCATGTCTCTGAGCACATCATGCATCTTGATGTCTCCCCACTCGTCAACTTTAACAAGGCATCGACAGGTTAGTTCCCGAATTCCACTTTCTGGAAAGCATCCAGAGTCTTCAAGCACTTTTACCGTAAAATCTTTGTCCCTTCCAATGAAAAAAAATGCAATATCTAAAAACAACTCCTTATTTTTGTCATCTAGGGAGTCGTAGCTTACTTTGAGCTTTTGTTGAATGTGACCATTAGGAATTGCTTTTAATTTATCTAAGTCACTTTTCCACTCACCGTGCTTCTACTAGACAAAAACGAACCCAAAACTTCAAGAACTAGCGGAAGCCCTTCAAAGATAAGCCACTACTTCTTCCGACATATGTTGGTATTCTTCTTTGGATAACCGGATTGAAGGCATTCCAACTAAAGAGTTTAAGAGACTCAACTTGATTCAACATCTTAGGCGAATAAACCGAATCTACTTGAAGAGAAGATATGGATGACTTATTTCTTGTTGTTATGATGATTCTACTTCCGGACGAAAGAAGTCACGCCTTATGGCCAACTTTTTCAACCGCTGACATCATCAACATCATCAAGAACAAGAAGAACCCTTCGATGATGTATTTTCTGTTTTATCACTTCAATTCCTTGAAGATAGTTGTCCAATTCGTTAATATCATTCTTTAGGATATTAGAAAGAAGTTGTTTCTGCAACTTAACCACCCCTGACGATTCCTTTGCATTTTCCCGAACATCGGCAAGAAAACTGCTACCTTCAAACTCGTTGCGAATGCGATTAAAAAGAGCTTTTGCAATTGTTGTCTTGCCTATTCCACCAACACCCCAAACCGCAACTATACAAACATCATCCGATCCCAAGTTTAACAATTCTTTGAGTTCTTGCACACGATCATCAATTCCAACAGGTGATCCGCAACATCGAATATAGTCCATCTAATCTCGAAAGTATCGATATCCTTAACAATTATGTTAATGAGTGTTGCCTCATCCTGTCAAATTCAAAATTCCGAGAACCTTAAAAACTAAGAGGTGATATTAATACGAAAACTTTAAACAATATTTACAATCTTTTGGACACATTTTGCTCATAAAATTCAATTTTTATTAGAAAACAAAAATCAACATTTAATGATTCTATTCTCGACAATATATTAGAAATGGAAAATTAAAGAAAAAGAGAGAAATTAATTACCCATTTTGTAAATGATAACCTGACAAATTGGCACCTCGCTAGAGCGCCTCCAACTCTCCACCCTCTCCATTGACAACCTCCGTTCTTTGACCCGATCTTCGTGCTCGGTGAATGCTTCGAGTAACTCCCGAGCTGTGCGACGTGACGGAATGGATCAACATCGTAAAATATAGGATGGACAATCGTTAAAATCCCTCCTCGCACTCCATTATCTTCACTAGTTCGCCGAGGCACCATCTCGAAGCCGCGTACTTGTTTGAAAACACAACAATCGAGACTCGAGACTCCTCGATGGCTTTCAAGTTCGAACCGATGTTCTCCCTCTCCGTAGATTGATGTCGCCCCGGAATGTTGGAATACCTTGTCGAATTAAAGCTGCAAAAGGTGACTTGTAAAGCTATTGCGGGTGTCATCGCCTTCAGAACACATCGTGAAGCGATCGTGGGATTGGGGAAGAGGAGGAACAAGAAGAAGAAGGGTGGAAGAAGCCATGATCAAGCTCAATTTCGATTTCCGATCGTAGGAAGAAGGAATGAGTTAATTTTTCAAAGTCTTCTTCATTTCGTGAGATATGACTTGTAAAGCTATCATGGGTGTCATCGCTGCAGAAACTCAGGAACACATCGTGAAGCGATCGTGGGATTGGGGAAGAGGAGGAACAAGAAGAAGAAGAAGGGGGTGGAAGAAGCCATGACTGCTCAATTTCGATTTCCAGATCAGAGGAAGAAGGAATGAGGTAATTTTTCAAAGTCTTCTTAATTTCGTGAGATATTTTTCAGAATGAATGGCTGAGAGCATCACCATTGTTTATAAATTCTTAGTTGACAACTAGGAGAAATAGGGGAAAAAGGAAGGCAACTGGGCGGGGGCTGTCGGCCAATGTTGGGTGGGGGGTGTGTGTGTGTGTGTGTGTGTGTGTGTGTGTGTGTGTGTGTGTGTGGGTGGGTGGGGGGTGGGAAGGGGAAGATATTTTTATTTTATTTGAATTGGTGTTAAATTTAATAATTTTTATGTAAGAAGTTGTGTAAGAATAGTATAAAATGAGAAGATTTATTCTTAACTGTGTAAGAAGAGAAAAATGTATAAATGACAATGAGACCCAATTGAAAAATTGTATAAGAAACGGATATAAATTTTAACAATAGGAATGCTAGAGACTCCATTCCGTTCACTCGGTTTGGATCCTCTATTCCAATACCCTATTCCATCGTTGGATGGTTGCCACTTGTTCATTGTAAATAAACCAAATTAATACCAAATTAATTTGCTGGATCGGGTCGTAAACTTCTGATTAACGGAGTAACGGAGAAACCCATCCATTCGTATCGATGATTTCCGAAAACAAAGGATGAGATCAACGTGATTTCAGGGGATTGATTTCGTTTCTGAAATCCTTCCTACCTTCTCCATAGAATTCAAGTGCATCTTCAACTATGAAGGAAAAAAAATTCCATTCTCGAAGCCCCTAAACAGTTAATATTTAAAATTTTACATGCAATGCTACAGTATAAAAACGTGGGAGATCGTGGATGTCCCTCGCTCGCTTATCAACTTTAGAGCCTTCTTGAGGTGGGGGAGAGGGCGGGTTAGCCCCATTGTGACATAGAAAATGGACGACCGATTCGATAACCGGCGTAAGTTTCGCACCCCAAGTCCATGTCACATATTACCATAAATCACCTTCACTAGTTATATCATACCACAGATGCTAAACTAACATCAAATATGAGTTGTTTAAGAGTTCAGTGTCTAGGCTCAAGTCCAATAGTTAGAGTCCTAAAAAGCAGAGCCAATTTGGACTGTTTAATTGTAATTTCTAGGGAAACAAGGAAAATTTATTGGACTGTTTATGAGAATGAAACAATCAAAACATTTATTGGCATAAAGATTTGGTATTCGAATATGTCATCAATCTTTTCCCTGCAATGATAACAAGAGTACCAACTCCGACCCATGGTCAGTAGTTCTTTATAATGCTAGCTGGTGCATACCACTTCAGCTTGAAACAGTTAGCAAGATTGTTTAAACAATGAGTCTTTCTGCTAAAGGCCTCCATCGATGGCCTAGAAACTTGGTTCCTGCAAATTGGGTTTGGAAAAAAAAGAAGGAATAATTACAAGCCGGTACATTTTTTAAAACATGTTTTCAAATCAATCCAACTATTTTTTAGACATATCTTTTAGATACATTTTTGTGATAAAAATACATCACTGCCTCCAATTAACACAATTCCCGTCTTCACTTCAATTCCTCCATTTCAGACTCAACACCGAAGACTAAAAAATCTATCAACGAACCTTTCTCTAAAACATCTATCAACTAATCTGTGAGGGGGTTCGTCATTATTGATATATTCTTTTTCCTCCAGGGGCATCTGCTCCTTCTTTCTGCTGCTGGCTCGAGGAACATTTCCATTTTTCTTGGGAAATCTTGGTTCGGAAGTCATTGGGGTTAGTGCCTCATGTACGGAGACAGCTGTTACTGATGAAGGGATAGTGTAGAAATCCATAGGCGGCGACTGTGATGGCGGTGGATACGACTTTGGCAAGATGAGGTCTGTGTAAAATGGGGGTTGTCGTTGGTGTGGCGGTGGTGGTGGTAGCAGAAACGGCGACTGGGTTGAGAGATGGGAGTGGGTTTCACTGGTTTGAAAGATGTGTTTGCGATTGGGTGGTATTAATGCTCGCCTTTGTCATCAGATCTTATGCAAAGATCTGATTTCTGATGCCAAGATCTGGTTTCTGATGCCTGGCTCCCAGCTCCTCTCGCTTCTCCGCAGGCCGCAGCCTGACTCATTCATGGCGTCACGCCGTCGCAGCACAAGAAAGGCCCAGAGATAAGCCCTTTGTTTTGCCATTTTAAGGTCTTTCCAGTAATTGACATCGTCACTCCACGTGTCCCTCTATCTTCACGAGATTCTGCTCCTTCTCCCCTCTCTTTCTCTCTCTTCGTTGTTAATTGTTATCACGTTTGTCAACTGATTTGAGCGCATATACAGACATATATATATGTATATGTATTTGTGTGTGTGTGTATATATATATATATATATACGAATCGATCAGAAAACAGATACTATCATCATCACTCCAATCTCTTTCTCTTGTACAGTAGCTGCACAAGCTTCACAAGTTCTGATGCCTGGCATCAGGTTGATTTCGATGCGGCATCGATTGATTTGGCATCGATTGATTTCGATGCCCGGCATCGTTGATTTTGGCATCAAAGTTGATTTCGATGCCCGGCATCGATTGATTTTGGCATCGTTGATTTCTGATGCCTGACATCAGATTGATTTTTTGGCATCAGAGTTTTCATTAATGGCATTTTTGTCATTTGGCAAGCAATTTGTAGTTACATGAAATGTCCAAAAAATTGATGGTTCTAGATGAAAACATGTTTTCAAAATTGTACCCACTTGAAATTCTCCCAAAAAAGAACCTGGAATTCTGCATGAATTGAAGCAGACAAGACTTTAAAAAAAAATTCTCTAAATATTGTGTGTTTGTGTGGAGGAATAACCTCCGCCTGTCTTCATGTTCTTTCCCACGGCTTCAAACAGAAATGATATTACTCATTTTCATCCCATGATGTTGAAAGTTTTACTTGATAGTTATAATTGCCACATGGCTTGTGTGAAAACCTGTCTACTAATCTTCGGTTTGGATTGCAGATTATAGGAAATGTGGTTTAAGTCTTCTTTTTGAGAAAAGGAACTTTCACATCAACAAATGTGCATTTGTTGTCACTGTTTCTTTTTGGTTCAATGTTATTATACAATTACTACTTGCTTTGAGATTGAGTTGAGTCTTCTTTACAAGATACTATATTTCAGTAAAGCCACATAAATACAACAATGCTCATTACAAGCATATTAGGGAACTCGAATGCCAAACACACACACACACACACACACACACACACACACACACACACACACCAAGGTTAATTGCATGACATCATTTGTTTATTAACAATTGCTGCAAATTTTAACCCGAATGCAAAAAAAAAAAAAAAAAAAATAGTGATCTAATCGCATTTTAAGACAATTAAGGTTTAATGATCGTTAGAGCTATTCACCAATAGGGATTTATGTGTTATATACGCAATTATACTAAGGTGAGATTATGGAATCTTCTAACATATTATTTATGGATACTTTTATGGGATCTCATATTCTGACACAAATGTAACGATTTCAGGTTTATCTTTGCCCTATAACAATGGATAAATATATTACTGGTAAGACAACTCCACAACGCAAATTGGAATTTTGTTCCCAAGAGCAAGAGACACATTTAGAAAAGGAAATTCTTGATAATGACAGTGGAGAGAATGTTGTAAGTAAAAATCAATCAGTTATTCTCGAAGCAAAAGCTCCAAAAGTTGGTATGGAGTTTCATAGTGAAGAGGCAGCTTTTAAATTTTACAATGAATATGCGAAGTTAGCTGGATTTAGTGTTAGAAGACACATTGTCCATAGGGATTTGCGGGGGAGGATAGTTGATCGAACATTTTTTTGTTCATGTGAAGGGCATAGAAAAAAGGATAAAAGAAATTGTGCTACCAAGTCTCACCGCCCAGAAACAAGAAATGGTTGTGGTGCAAAGATGAGGATTGATGCTCGTAGTACGGGTAAATATAAGGTTACCGATTTTGTTGTTGATCATAATAGTCATGAGCTAGTTAGTCCGTCTAAAACTCACTTATTGAGATCTCATAGAAGTATCACCATGTACTAACCTTACAAGCGCATTTATCCGATAGCTCAGAATAGCACCAAAAGCATGTTTTGCTTTAATTGCAAAACAAATGGGGGCGTGAGAATGTTGGGTTTATTTTTCAAGATTACAAAAACTATTTGCGTTCAAAGAGAACTCGGCAGATGGAGATAGGTGATAATGGAGGTGTACTAAAATACTTGTGAGAAGCTCTTAAATGATCCTAACTTCTTTTACGCAATTCAAGTTGATGAAGATGGCATGATAGCTAATATAATATGGATTGATGCACGATGATGGTTGATTATACTCATTTTGGAGATGTCATATGTTTTGATACGACTTATAAGAAAAATAAGGACGACAGACCATTTGCCCTCTTTGTTGGTGTAAACCACCATAAGCAAACAATTATTTTTGGTGCAGCTTTATTGTATGATGAGACGGCTGCCACATTTATTTGGTTATTTGATACTTTTGCTAAAGCTATGTCGGGGAAAAAACCTATATCCATTCTTACAGATCAAGATGCTGCAATGGCCAAGGCATTGGCAGAAGTATGGCCTGAAACATGTCATCGTTTGTGCTTATGGCACATATACCAAAATGCATCAATCCATCTGAGTAGTGTGTTTTCAAGCTTTGTGAGTTTTTCTAAGGATTTCGCTTGCATTTATGATTACGAAGAGGAAGAAGAGTTTCGAATGGGTGGCATACAATGTTGGAAAAGTATGGACTTCAAAGTAATGATTGGTTGGATAGGTTGTTCAAAATAAAAGAAAAATGGGCACTCGCTTATGGGCGCCAATCATTTTGTGCTGATATGACAACTACTCAACGCAGTGAAAGTATGAATAGTGCTCTTAAACGATATGTAAACTGCAAGCATAATTTCTTACAGTTTTTCCATCATTTTGATAGATTAGTCGATGACCGTCGGTATCAGGAGTTGAAAGCAGATTTAAGATCAAGCCAGAGTACACCAGTTGCTTCTTTTCCTGTTCAAATTTTAAGGCATGCAGCTGGCGTTTACACGCATGAAGTGTTTGAGTTAGTTCAAGATGAGTTGCGCAAGGCATACTATTCTAAGCTTGAATTGTGTGGTGATTTTGGAGAAACATCTCAAGATAAAGTTACTCCTTTTGGAAAGAAGTATCGACAACCGTAAGGTATGTTTCATGTGAAAATAAAGTTACATGTAGTTGCAAAAAGTTTGAGTTTGCAGGATTTTATGTTCTCATGCGCTAAAAGTGCTTTCTTCAAGAGATATTTTACAAATCCTCGTGTTTTACATTAAGAAGAGGTGGACTAAAGCAAAGAAAAAGAATATTGTTGAGGCACAATTGTCATCTGGGCATAGAATGTTCGTGGTCTATGGAACAAAATGGATGAAAAAAAGTGATTGGAGATCGATACAAGGAATTGTGTAGCTTAAATAATCACTTAGCAACTCGTCCTGCTTTAACCGTGGAGACATTCATAATTGTTAAAAATGGTTTTCTCAAGTTGATGGATGAAGTTGAAGCGAGCTTGGAGAATAGTCAAAATGTAACACAAGCTTCTAGACCAATATCTAATGGGAAAAAAGATGATGTGTCAAGAGTGGAGGCAAAACAAAATTCACGATTGGAAGCATGTGAAAAGCAAAACATTGGAGCAACGGTGACATCGAACGAGGATCGAAGGAAGATAAGCATGTACCTGATGGAATTATGATAAGAGGGTGGAAGAAAAGGGAATAGAAACCTGTTAGATCTGGAAAAAGGGCAAAGAGTGGCCTAGAGAAGAGTAAGCAAAGGAAGAAACAAAAGAAAGCTAACGTGTCTTCATCAATTAATGCAACTACACATAGTGAACTAAATGACCAGTTTGTTTTCATAACTAGTACTTCATTTACTTTTTTTTTTTATATATTTGTGAAAATGTGTGTTTTCATATTTGTAAAACATTAAAATTGCAGATGCACATTTTTAAGAATGGGAATAATCCAAGAATTGATGCTTTCGTAGAGAACAATTTGTTATCTTCCTTTTCGCAACTTCCACAGGTTTTTATGTTTATGAATTATTAACAATTGAATCGGCTTAATGGTTATAATGTATCTTGCGATTGCAAGCACATTTTTACATACTTTTCAATGTTTAGGAAAATGAAGTCTCTAAGACTACTTCAAGCACATCTTATCCTACTGAAGGGTCTTCATTGTCATACTCCCCACCATTCCATTTTATGGAGGTAGATTGTAATTAACTATCATATATCTTTATTGAACTTTTTTTATTATACTAATTTCTATCTTGTATTTTCTCTTTGGCAGGTTGATAATTCACTTGTTAGTCAAACTTTTGCTTGTTTTCCTTCAAGAGAAGATGAGAAAAATCAAATGAGCTTAACAAATTTACTACAGGTGTTCAATCTTTGTTGAGAAAAATTATATTTTGTTATGAAGTATAAATCTAATTTTTCCCTTGCACTAAAATATACAGGAACAATTAATCAAGTCACAAGGGATCAAGAGACTTCATTTGAATAATTCAACTCTTTAAGACCAGACAAGAAAGCTTACAAGGGCATGTTGGTGTACTGGAGCATGAAAAGATGGGCTCATCCATGTTTTGCGATTTTGTTTTTAGATTTCTTATTCCTTTTAGACTCGAATGTAAAAATTCTTTGTGAAGTTGTTGCTGGTGTTTTTCATAATTTTTTAATGAGTGTATTTACATGTGGATTTCTTCTATGGAGAAGAGAATTGTAGCTGGTGATGTTCATAATTTTTTTATCTGAGTTCCTATAATAATAAAAGTATTGGTGCTTAATGAATTTTGTACCCTACTTGCTACTTGTATTTTCTGAAAAAAGGACCATATTAAAGCAATTCTCGACCATAAAAAAGGAGCATATTCAAATGTTTGATATTTCTACCATGGTCAGCTTGAAAGGCTAATGACAACTAAACAAATCAGGGATATATGCATTTTGGAGAACTTATTGAAACTAATTAAAATCAATTGGTGATGTGGGGAATCGAACCCCATTCCTCTCGCATGCAATGGCAATGCGAGTGCTCTACCATTTGAGCTACATCCCCGATTAACCAAATCATTATGGTACGAAGCATAAAAAATCTTACTTGACAGTAAACACAACAGAATGCATCAAGATCAAGATCTGTGATTTCATTCATGACTCCTCTGAACCAATCAAATGAACCTTTCTCTCCTGTCACCCAGTACAATTAAGCATCCGTGATTTCATTCCATTGTTGCATATTCTTTTTTTTTTTTTTTTTTTTTGCAGTAGTTCAAATGAAAACTTACTAGCACAAATTACAAACAGTAACATAAAGTACAACGATTTTCTCCTGAGAGTTTAGCATGCCTGTGATGAAATCACATTTTCCGTCCCATTAATGATGGTTCTTATGCAAATGGCATCGTCCATGCTTCTTGCAAGCATAATACATTGACCCACGATGTGCACGCAACATCAATGATGGGCTTCAACTTCGAAAGATGGCTTTCTTACGGTCCGAGAAAGTGCGGCTTGTTGGGAGAGCAATGGAGTTCGAATAAGGCCAACCCTGACATTTCGAGGTTCTCTTAGTAACTCCTTGTCAGCACGAAAGGAGAATGCCTGAAGATCAAAGTCATGTTTTGATGATAGCTCTTTGACAAGCTCTGCAAGAGTAATGGACTCAAGTGCTGCTCCATTATTCTGTCCATTAAGTAGGCGACTATCATTTTGCGATGAGCTAGCCTCGTGCACTATTTTATCCGCTTGTGAAGATAATATACAGTAGTAGTGCTTAACAATAGCATAACTGCAGGTGCTATAGTTAAGCTAATGTAAAGGTACTAGCTAGTTTTATGCATATAGCTAGGAGTATCGGTTAATTTACAAGCTTAGCATGCTTCTACCATAAATCATACCTAACTGGTTGAAACTGATGGATTTCAAACATTCTTTGTTTCAGGAACTCCCGTCATGGTTTGGAATGAAATCAATTACACAAGCAAAGTCAAGAATAGGGCATGCATTGATGATGATACTTCAAGTGGGAGTATTGGACAAATTCAAGAGTATACCTTTGGTTCTTGGATTGGATCTTGCATGTTTCTTTGGAGTGTTTTCATTTCCTCGGTGGTTTGTTCCTTCTCTCAAGACTCTCGGTTCGTGGAACCACTACAGAATATCGGTAACAACCGCAACCGCAACCGGCCGACCTAGTGTGCGTGGAATTTGAAGGTTAATTTGCTCGATCACCGCCTATAAACCGACGATGCGTCTTGAAAAGAAGCATACCTATTTATATGTGGAATTGTGGAGTACTAATTAGCACATTCTTTTTTGTAGCTAGGATGCATTTACAAGAAGTGCGTATATAGGCGATACACATTCAAAGAAGCCAACTGTAAAATGAGGAAGAAAAATCGTTTTTGTTCTTTACAATTCTTTATTATTATACTCCCTCCGTTGTCGATATTTAGTAAAATTATATATTTATATATTCATGTAAACACTCTTTCCTTCCCAATTAATGAAATACATATACACTTATTTTGAGTCATTGTACCAATATACCGCATTGTTGTGTGATCATAATTTCAAGTCGATTTAGTTGATATGACATAACTGAATATTCAAAGGGAATCGGACAAATATTATGTTAAATCATAGTTTCTCAAAGAAGAAATATACTCTTTCAATTAGGATGTAGGGAGTACCAGAAAGCTCCTTTTCCATGCACGCCGGCTTGGAACAAAAAAAAAAAAAACAAAAACAAAACAAAAGGTAAACAAGATAGCCCCTTTTCCCCATATTATTAACCATGTCAATTTCAATTATGTTACTACAAAGTTTTGGAGATAATGCAATTTTTTCATGAACAGTCACTTGAAAAATTGTAAAGACAGGGAAAAAAACAGGAAAGTAGCACCAGATAGAAAAAACAAGAAAACGTTAAGAGGGAAGTGAGAATGCGTGTGAAGAAAAATGAATCATCTTACTAACCAAAAGCTAAAAATCTATACTACTAAGTATATTAAAATTTGTGAAGACAGTTTTTAAGAAGTTACATCATCTTATTTTGGTTGAATATATTTGAATCATAGCCTCTAATTCTCTTTTGGGTATTTTTTTTAAAATTTTTATCAGTAATGTATCTAAAATAAATTCATTTTTTTTTAATTTTTTTGTGTCATTCCGTTCAGTTTGGAACAAGATGGGCAGGATCCTAGGATCAGTTTGGAACAATGCTGAATTTTAACTAGGGTACGCAGAGTCATTTGGCAAAACTAACAGCAGCATCGCAAAATTTGCCGTGCTTCAAAGAGGCCTTGAATTGGTACTCGAAAATGGTTGGACTGATGTATGGATTGAAGGAGATTACAAGGCATTGGTTGAAATTATTGCAGAAAAGAGGTCTGCTAAATGTTAGCCATAATTATTAGTGATCGACACATACAAAACACTACAAACAACATCTTGAGATACCCGAGCTATCTCTCCATCTCCCCGTATTCTCCTATTCTCTGTATAGATACATTGATGTTCTGTATTTATGAATAATACAATAGTTCACCACTGAGGCATTTCATCAAACATATGGCGCACAATGCAAAAAATAAAGTCCTACCCTCAATTCCATTAATATGCAGTGCTTCTAACATTGACAATTCGATCAAAACATTGCATATAATCATAATTTTGTAGTAGGTTAGAGCTTTATACTTACTGATTTTGATTTGGCGAGTCGAGATTAGGGGCTTCGAGAATGGAATTTTTTTTCCTTCATCGTTGAAGCTGCTCTTGAATTCTATGGAGAAGGTAGGAAGGATATCGAAAACGAAATCCATCCCCTGAAATCTCGTTGATCTTTCCTTTGTTTTCGGAAACCACAGATACGAATTGCCGCTCTTTCTCGGTTACGCCGTTAATGTGAAATTGACGACCCGATCCAGCCATATAATTTGGTCCGATCCAGCCAATTAATTTGGTATTAATTTGGTTTATTTATCATGGACAAGTGGCAACCATCCAACGATGGAATAGAAGATGGAATAGGGTATTGGAATAGAGGATCCAAACCGGCTAATTAATGTTATGAGCCTACTCTGAGAAAGCTGGAAGCTAGTGAACTAGACGCGTGGATAACCAACAAAACAAGAAAACAAATTTCTTTACCATATAAACTCTGTCCAAATAATAGGTTTCCAAATTTAATATTTTTTCAACGTTTTCCTTTCATTCTAATAAATTTCATTCCGTTATAAACCATGTCAAAATAAGAATTTTGTAAATCAAACATTTTGTCTCACTTATAAAATCAACAAAATTCTAATTAAATCCAAAAATAAAATAGTATATTATTTGTATGGAACAAGGAAGTATATTATATTATTATTCTCCATACGTTTCTAAATAATCGTTCGGTTTCAATCGTCACACCGTTTAAGAAAAACCAATTGATTTTATTATAAATAATGGTATAATGTATATTTTCTCTTAAATATATTATGCATGTGATCATAATTAAAGTGGTAAAACTAGTTTTTTATTAAAGAAAAGTGTAGCAACAAGACAACTATTTTGGAATGGACCAAAAAAATAAAAACAGAACAATTATTTAAAACCGAATGAAGTATATGGTAAAGTTGAAAGTACCAACTTAAATTATTTTTTTCAAAAATAAGAAGACGATCACGTCGAATGAAAGCCTTCAAAGTCTTAATTTTATTTTATATAAAATTTTAATTTCCTTCATAATTTTCGATTGATATGAATAAATATAAATACAAAACAAACATCATCCAACCAGTTATGTAGTGTTTAATGAACTACGATAACTCCTTCAGTTCAATGATTTTATTTAATATACTTCCTTTGTCCCAAACAAATAATTTTAATTAATTTATTTATTATTTATTTATTTGATTAACTTGATGAAACTTTGATTTAAGATTAATAAAAAGTTATTCATTTTTAGAAAACTTTACAATTTGTTATTTTTAATATTCTTAATATTGCATCAATGATGGTTTGGATAGCATGGGCACAAAGGGTTGCATTTTAAGAACCTAGATATAGTGATGTGTTTGTCAATGTGGTTTTGAGGATCGTTGTTGGGTTTTACATTTTTATTTTATAACGATAGAAGGAAAAAAAATTAGTAAAAAAAATAGAGAGAAGCGGGTGTTGAAACAAGATAAAATCAAAAATTAAGATCACTAAATTTTGCCAGGAAAACAAAGTGAGTAAATTTTGTTTCAATAATCATTCATTCACAATTTCCAGTGCCGCTATAGATAGTTTTCGGGACGATAAGATATCACTTTGTATAAATAAGTGTTTAACAAGTAAAAGCATATGTTAGATTTTTGGATAAAATAAGTTTTTGGTCCCTGAACTATACCAATATTATGCGTTTGGTCCCTGTATTTTTTTTGTAATGTGTTTGGTCCTTAAAATAGAGTTTTACTAAGAGATTACCCCCTCATGGGGTTACCGTCAGTTTTTCCGTCAATTTTTGTATGAAATTCCAAATTTACCCTTAGTAATGTTAGTGATTCAAAATAAAAAAAATGAAAAATAAAAAAGAATTAAAAAAAAAGGAATCGGTCAATCAGAAACCCAAGTTGCCGTCCACCATTAATCTCCGAAAATCTTACCCTTTCTTCTTCTCCGAGTCATTTCTGTCGGACTTACTTTTGGGGAAAGTTAAATCTTCCGGCTGCACTCGTCGCCTATAAAGAAGACAAAGCCTTGATTTACTCACCGGTAGTGTCGTCCGGGCATGATCAGTCTGAGAGCCGTAAGGGAAGAATCCGCTCTTCCAGCTACGTTTCCTTAGCTCGAGATCCGTCCTAGGTTTCTGGTGTTCCTCTTTTATGGTTTCGATAGGCATACTAGGTGACTCTGAGTTCACGCGCTTTGTCTCAGCTCCAACAAATACAATCCCAGATCTGGTCTTCTCCCACCCAGCAACCAATTCGTGGGTCGTCTTTCTTCGATCCAGCCGGCTTCTCATCTTCGCAATCCCAGATCTGGCGAAGGCAACCCCTAAAATCCTATCAAACCATGCTCCAAATCCGGTCTTCTCCCACCTAGCAACCAATTCGTGGGTCGTCTTTCTTCGATCCAGCCGGCTTCTCATCTTCCTCTTGATCTGCATTGTCTCCTCCACCAATTGTTCGTGCTCCTCATCTTCCTCTTCTTCTAATTTCAGCGACGACAACGTTGAGGTTCCCTCAAAGAAAAGCCACAGATCCGGCGGCAGAGGAGTGTGGATTAGAGAGTAGTGGTGGTGGTGATGGGTTTGTGAGGAGAAGTGGAGATTTGAGGTAGAGACTGTCATAGTTATTAGAAACTCCGGGAGACCTCATAGTTATTTTTTTCTTTTTTCTTTTAATTTTGAATCACTAAGGGTAAATTTGGAATTTCATACAAAAATTGACGGAAAAATTGACGGTAACCCCATGAGGGGGTAATCTCTTAGTAAAACCCTACTTTAAGGACCAAACATATTACAAAAAAAATACAGGGACCAAACGCATAATATTGGTATAGTTCAGGGACCAAAAAATCATTTTATTCTAGATTTTTCTATAATTATATTATCAATACCTAAGACAAAAATATTTCTTCGATTTCACTCAAAAACTTCATGTTTGAAAAATTTAATAATTGTGTAGTATACAAGTATTTATAAAATTGATCACAATTACAAAAAGACTTGAGCATTTGCCAAAATGTTTATAACACATGTGAATGGTAAAGTTGAAAGGTTATGGAGATTGAATGCAAAAATATTGAAAGTGATTTCTTTAACAGAACATTCCAAAATATAATAGTAATTGTAAGGATAAAATAGACATGACCTATTTTGGTTTTGTTTCTCCTTTCTTGGTCCATACGTTTAGGCATTTTTGGAAACAAAATCTTTAATTAGATTTTGGTTTTTCTTGACCCTAAAGTTTAGGAGTCATTTTTTGAAACAAAATATTCCTAAAGATTTTTGGTTTTCTTGGTCCTAAAGTTTGTCAGTTATTTTGGAAACAAAATCTATGCAAAAATCCTTCCTAAATCGTGTCTCTAGTGGCCTTCTCCATATGGTAATAAAATCTAGGATTTATGGTAAGTGTATTTACTTCCTAACTCTAATCCTATTCATTGTTGAAGTTTGCTTCCTTTTTTGTAGGACTTCTTCACATATAAATAGAGGACTTGGGGCAGAGGCAAAATATACGAACTGAGAGAGAATTCAAATTGCAGAGAGCAGAAAAATTCAGATTCAGAAGCTGTTCCAGTTCCAGATTATGTGCAGAAGTTGAATGTAGCTTCAGATGTTATAACATTGGAAGCTACATTGAAGTGCTGGAATTATTTTGTCTTCCTAGCTGATTTTAGGAAGCTGTTTATTTCTTCCCACGTTTTTTATACCTGTTTTTCTGTGGGATTTTGCTCTCCAAGACTTGTTGTCTTGTGAGAGTGTTTTGTTTGGTGATTTCACATAGTTTTTGTTAAACAATTCATCATTTTTAGTGAAATCTTTTTGGCTATGATGCTAGATCTACAAGTATAGGCTTGTAGATTGTTTGGTAAACCTTTGTGCTTAATTTCGTGCTTTAGTATTAAGTCTTCCGCTGTTTAGTTTTATTTTGACCATTGTGACTTCCATTGTAGCTACATCGGCAGTTACATTGGAAACTACATTGGTTTCTCTTGAGAATCCTAGCGATTGTGTTCTTTCAATTGGTATCAGAGCCTTCTCTTGATATCACTAAGAGTTGATTCTGGTTGTAGTCGCGATGGATTCTCAATATGAGAATGTTGTTCGACCTCCACCTTTGACTATTGAGAATTATTCTATTGGAAAGTGAAGATGCGTATCTTCATCAAATCAATTGATGAAAGAGCGTGGCTTGCTGTTCTAAACGGTTAGAGTCCTCCTAAGACTACTGATAATGATGGTGATGTTAAAATCAATAGTGAGGAAAATTGGACCACTCAAGATAGAACCATTGCTTCGTTTAATTCTAAGGCTCTTTCAGCCATATACAAGGCCTTATATGCCAACACCTTCAGAGTTATTGCAAATTATGACTCTGCCAAGGATGTTTGGGATGCCCTACAAACCTTATGTGAAGGTCCTGTTAGTGTTCGTGCTTCAAAACTTAGAATGCTTACTACTCAATTTGAGAACACTAGAATGAATGAAGATGAAGATATTATGTCTTACTATGCTAGATTACTTGATATATCCAACTCTGCTCTTGCTTTGGGTGATCCAATCACCAATGATCGTCTTGTGAGTAAGATGATGTGAACTTTGCCTGAAAGGTTTAATGTGAAAATTTGTGCTATTGAGGAAGCACATGATATAGACAAAATTGGTTTTGAAAGACTTGCTGGTATTCTTCAAAATTTTGAGTTAAACCTCAATGAGCAAATTAAGAACAAAGGCAAAGGTGCATCATCTTCTACTCTTTCTGTGGAAAGTATTGTTTTTCCTTATGTTGTTGATATCTCTTCTGAATTGATTGAATTGCATAAGGAGATTGAGGAATCTGATTTTGGTGAAGAGTCAATTGATTTCTTAACAACAAAGTTCAAAAATATTTTGAAAACAAAGGGGAAAAATAGATCTCCATCTTCTATCTCCAAAACAATTTTCAAAACTGAGCCTAGCAAATTTCCTCCCAAAGAAAGTTCTTTTCAAACCCCTGAAAAATCTTTTGCCAATCCTTTTGCTAAGCAGCCTACATCTAGAAGTAAAAATATTGATTCTATTCAATGTAGGGCTTGTCAAGGGTTTGGGCATTATGCTAATCAATGTGCTAATACTTTGAGAAAGAAGGGTTTGAATTTTTCTGCTACTTTGAGTGATAGTGATGATGAAGATCTAGGTGATCTCATGACTCTCACTGCTGTATACAACTCTCCATCTGATTTTGCAGGATTTTTGGCCAATATGACTCCGAATGTAGTTACATCAGAAGCTACATTGGACAGAAGTTGGGAAGATCATTGTTGTTTTAACTCCTCTGTCACAGAAGACGGTGGAGAATTAAAATTAGACCTGCTGGAAGGTTACAAAGAGTTGTACAAAGATTGGGAGAAGCGAGCTCATCAAGTTACATTGCTTGGAAAGGAAAACGAACTGCTGAAGAAGGCCAATGAAGAACAGAAGGAGTGCATTACAAGACTGGAAAGTTTATTGAGTAAGAAAGATGTTGAGATCGAAGGATTAAAAGAGAAGCTCACTCAAGCCAATGAAACCATGGCTAAATGGAACTCAAGTCAACAAAAAATGGATGAGATGCTGAATTCAGGTAAGTCTTGTATTGGTTTTGTACCAAAGATGTTTGTGAGAGAGGGTGAAGGTACTTCTGAACCTAAACAGCCCACACAAAATTTTCAAAATCCAACTTTCTTTGAAAAACCGAAATCAAGAAAGAAGAATTTTGTGAGTCATTTTTGTCACAAGCCTGGTCATATACAACCATTCTGCTTTCTTAAAAAGGTTGTATATGAAGAAGAAGTAAGGCAAACCTTTATGGTTAGAAATCAGATGCAGCATCCAATGTAGCAACATTGGAAGTCACATTCGAAGCTATATCAGAAGTCACATTCACAGAAACAACAACCTAAAACCTTTAAACAAATGTGGGTTCCCAAAGGCAGAGACAAGAAGGGTAAATCCAAATACTGGGAGCCTTTTGACATATGCCCTGGTGCTAAGTGGTCCTACGATGAATCTCCTGACTTTGGAGTTCATGAATCTCCTGCACAATCTTCAGAACCTGCATCTGAAACCATTGAACTTGCACCTGATCAGACAGAACCTGCATATCCTGGAAGTTCAGTGGATGTGATTCAGAAATGTGACTTTGAATGTAGTTCCGAATGTAGCTACATCAGAAGCTACATGGTCGAGAATTTGCAGATTCAAAAAGCAGTCCTGAACATTCGAAATTCCGGTCAATTTGGTGATTACAGCCATGACATTCCCAGCCGCATATAGAAAAACCATCCCATCTCTCAAGTCATAGGTAATATTCATGATGACATATACACAAGGAGAAGACGTAAGGTTGATTCTCACAAATTAACATGCTTATCAAAATATTTTTGAAAGAAGCCTAACAACTTTTATGGATGCTCCAAATGATCAAAGATTATGTGCTACACATTGATGTGTTAACCTTGTATTTTGATAACACCTATGCAATTTGTTTAGCACAAAAATCCAGTTCATCATTCTCGAACAAAACACATTGACATAAGACACCACTTTATTAGAAGACTTGGTTGAACAAGGAATTGTTTGCATTGAACATGTTGGGACTGAAAATCATCTTGCTGATATAATTGCCAAGTGTCTTGATTTTGAGAGATTTTTCAATCTTTGGAAATCTCTTGTGTTTTGTGTGCCATATGATTTTACACTTAGTTTAAAAACTTAAATAAAAAATTAGGCATAATTGTATTTTGTCTTTAGAGGGCACTCTAGATCATTGTTTCACATGTATGTGCCTCTTGTGGTTGCTTGGGAATTTCATTCAAAATCTATTGTGATTTCATTGTTCTGATTCTCCTAACTCTCTCCCAAAATTTTTTGCTGTTGTAAAATCTTAAACCCACAAAGGAAAGAGCTACCTTTTGAAATCTAAGGATGTGGCAATTTCTCTTGGTACTATGGAACTTAGGTTCTCATGGGTTGATCTTGAGAAAATTGAATTCCCTTAAAAAAAAAAGTGTGAAAGCTACCTAACGGAAAAGAGCTACCTATGAACAAGGTTGTGACACTTTTATTTTGGGACTATGAATCCTTGGATTTCATGGGTTGATCAAAAGCAAAGTGGCTTCCCTTGGTAAATAGTGTGAAAGGTTCCAAGTGGCATGCTTTTATAACTTGAAATAAAGTAGAGCTATATTCCTAGGGAAATAAAGTACCTATGGATTTTTGTTGTGAAAATTTTATGATCTTGGGAGATAAATCTGGTTGAGAAAATAAAAAAATGCAAAATTAAAAATAAAATCACAATTTTGGCAAATGCATCTCCCAATGCAGCTACATTAGGAACTACATCCTTTGATCTGGTCTTTATCACTTGTGTGTGATTGCATTTTTTTTAATTCTTTTGCCTAGCTTTTAGTTATCATGTTTTTAGGCATAAAATTTTAGTACATGCATTGTTGGTAAAGATATCAGCTTGGTGAAATTTTGTCCTAAAATAAACTGTGCAAATCAATTTCCAAAAATTTCCATGTTGAAAAATATTTTTAGTGGTTTAATTTTTGTGGGAAACTAAGAGATATTGAATTTGGATATGAGGTGCTCAGTTATTGCTAGGGGTGTGATCATGTCTTGGTGCACACTTCATTGTGTTTTTCAAAATCTTTGATTTTTGTGAATTCTTATAAGATGGTTTATCCCTCTTCTTTTTCCGGTCAAATAGGGGGAGAGAGATCAAGTGTTTCTGGTGATGATGATGAATCTGATTCCTTGTAGATTCATCATGTTTATTTTGTATGCATGTGATTGCATCATTGGTAGATTCTGATTTGTGCTTAGTAATGATTTCTGATTTTATATCTTGCACAAATTCCGGGGGAGATGTGTTTTTCTAACCAATGCAGGTTAGATGGTTTGATTGGTGTTGAATAAACACTTGTCATTTGATTTGACCAGAAAGGCTCAACAAAGGAAGAGATTGTAAGGGTAAAATAGGCATAACGTATTTTGGTTTTGCTTCTCCTTTCTTGGTCCCTAAGTTTAGGCATTTTTGGAAATAAAATCTTTAATTAGATTTTGGTTTTTCTTGATCCTAAAGTTTAGGAGTCATTATTGGAAACAAAATATTTCTAAAGATTTTTGGTTTTCTTGGTCCTAAAGTTTATGAGTTATTTTGGAAACAAAATCTATGCAAAAATCCTTCATAAACCGTGTCTCTAGTGTCCTTCTCCATATGGTAATAAAATCTAGGATTTATGGTAAGTGTATTTACTTCCTAACTCTAATCCTATTAATTGTTGGAGTTTGCTTCCTTTTTTGTAGGACTTCTTCACATATAAATAGAGGACTTGGGGGCAGAGGCAAAATATACGAACTGAGAGAGAATTCAGATTGCAGAGAGCAGAAAAATTCAGATTCAGAAGCTGTTCCAATTCCAGATTATGTGCAGAAGTTGAATGTAGCTTCGGATGTTATAACATTGGAAGCTACATTGAAGTGCTGGAATTATGTTGTCTTCCTAGCTGATTTTAGGAAGCTGTTTGTTTCTTCCCACGTTTTCTATACCTGTTTTTCTGTGGGATTTTGCTCTTCAAGACTTGTTGTCTTGTGAGAGTGTTTTGTTTGTTGATTTGACATAATTTTTGTAAAACAATTCATCATTTTTAGTGAAATCTTTTTGGCCATGAGGCTAGATCTACAAGTATAGGCTTGTAGATTGTTTGGTAAACCTTTGTGCTTAATTTCATGCTTTAGTATTAAGTTTTCCGATGTTCAGTTTTATTTTGACCATTGTGACTTCCATTGTAGCTACATCGGCAGCTACATTGGAAACTACATTAGTTTCTCTTGAGAATCCTAGCTATTGTGTTCTTTTAGTAATCTCTCATCGTAAAACTGTTTCTACATGTTTTATTAGTGACAATTGTCATAATTTTTTTATTCATGTTTTGGGAATATATATATATATATATATATATATATAATTCTCGTTTATATATGTTTTAGAATTTCTTACAATAAAATAAACAAATGTAAACAAATAAACTTCCCTCTCACCCCTAGTTCAATTTAATTGGAATTTTGTTGATTTTATAAATGAGACAAAATGTTTAATTTGCTAAATTATTATTTGGACAGAGTTTATAGTGGAATGAAATTTATTGGAATGGAGGGAAATCGTTGAAAAAATGTTAAATTTGCAAACCTATAATTTGGACATGGTTTATATTGCAAAGATTAATTCTTCAATTTTCAAAAAGTATTTGGCATTTAAGACTCTTCTTCCAAGAGTAATGTTTCATTTTCGAAAAGTATTGCATCATTGAGAACGATGGCATTTAAGGAAGAAAAAAAAAGGAAAATGTACTTTTGCGGTTAAACATAAAAATGGAGTACTTCAACGGTTAATATTTTAGAAAAAGGTACCGACAATTACTCCAAATAGCAAAGATAAAACTAAGGAAGAAAATATAAAGAGTTTGGAAATTTTTTTTGACACTTTCAGACATAGGAGCACGATCGGCCCATCCACAAGGCATGTGAGGCCTAGACCTTGGGCCTCGTAAAAATAGCCAATTTTCTAGTTCCCCAAATTCTAATGCTAGCCTTCTTATTAATTTTTTTGGAATAAGTGAAGATATGTCTTTGTCACAGCTAGTGGAAGAGCCATAATTTTGTAGAAATTCACAATTGATATTAATAACGGCATAAGTCTTTCATTGATTAAACCACCTATTTATAAGGGATTATAATTAGAGTTACACTAGAATAAGGAGTACATAAAATATTTACAAGGAAGAAGACATAATAAGGAAATAACTATACATAGAGAGGAACAATACAAGGTAGTTATCTACGAAACATTAATTACAAACAAATATAATAATAACTATTATTCTCTAATATGTCCCCGTAAAATGAATGACCGTGACTAAAGACCAATGTTGTGAAGTAATTACCGAAAGCAGTGGCGAGCAAGCGGCTTGGTAAGTGCATCGACCAACCGATCAGCCGAGGAGACATGTGAAACTGTAAGTCCAGTTGGCAATGAAATAAGGCTAGAGGGGGGGCTGAATAGCCTTTTAAAAACTTTAAGGGTTATTTTAAAAACCTTCAAAAGATGCAGCGGAAAAGATATGTTTTCAGCAGCTGATGTAAAATCAGCAGATAACATCTGCTAAACATGAAAAGTTTGGGTAGCAGCTGCAGAATCTTAAAAAAAGTTTGGTTTGGTTTTCTTTTGATCACTTAACATAGGGGAGAAAATAACCGCATGTCAAAACAAGCATCCATTGACTATCTATGCAGGATCTCCTTTCGGTCTCACGCCACGCAAACTACTATTGTGATTTTCGGAATAACAGGAAGGGCTTTCGCTTCATATCCTATCATTCTAGGGTTCATTTAATGGTTTACTACGCCATCAAAAGCATGAAGAACACACAATAATAACCAAGCATATGGGTAATACTTCGCAAAAAGAAATTCTCTCTATTTTTCTACAAATCATTTTAGTAGCTGAGACAAATAAAATTGATGAACTACGGGCTCTCACATCTTATAGTCAACCCTAACCTCCCCAACCTCACGAATGGCTAAGGTGGTTCGATCGCGTGTCAAACCGAGTCTCACAATGGCTATCGGTGTGTGTCACAAAAACACCAACTATTAAATTGATTGGTCCGAAATACAAAGGTAGCTCTCGCGGATCCTAGGTATTTCTAAAATCATTTAATTATTGGCTAAATAATTAGAAACATTAACTTCATAAAATAATAACTCAACATGAATGAGTATTAAATAGAGAGATAGATTAACACAAACAATAAACATAATGTCAAGTCTACTGACAATAATGTAAAGAAGTGAACATATGATTCCTTGATACTTGGTCACGTTCTCTTGCTTTCCCTTCTCATCTTTGTCAAGATGGCAGTCAGTAGACATTGGTGTCTCGAATCCTTTAGCTGAATCAAGACCAAATTTCTTGATAAGATCCTTTGCATATTTGGTTTGGCTAATGAAGATCCCATCTGAAGTTTGTTAAATCTGAAGTCTTAGAAAGTAGGTGAGCTCTCCCATCATGCTCATCTAGAACTTGCTTTGCATCAGCTTCTCGAATCTTTTGCACAGGATTGATTTGTAGATCCAAAGATGATGTCGTCCACATAGATTTGTACCAGAAAAGAATGACCTTTGTGCTTGAGGATGAATAGGGTTGTGTCTATTCTTCCTCTTACGAATCCTTGTTTGATTAAGAACTTGGATATAGTTTTATACCAAGCTCTGGGAGATTGTTTGAGGCCATAGAGTGCTTTCTTCAGACGATATACTTGATCCTCTTTGCCTTGGATGACAAAACCTGGAGGTTGTTCAACGAATACCATTTCTTGAAGATCACCATTGAGAAAGACACTCTTTTATATCCATATGATATATCTTGAAGTCCATGGACAACGCATAGGCTAGAAATTGTCTAATTGCCTCTAATCTGGTAACATGAGCAAATGTTTCATTGAAGTCAATTCCTTCTTCCTATCAATAGCCTTGAGCAACCAATCTAGCTTTGTTTCTGGTGACATTTCCATCTTCGTCTCTCTTGTTCCTGAATACCCATTTTGTGCCTATGACTGGATGGCCGGTAGGTCTTTGAACTAAGCTCCACACTTTGAATCTTTCAAACTGGTTCAACCCTTCTTGCATAGCTTCAATCCAGTAATGGTCTTCGATAGCTTCATCAATCTTCTTAGGCTCGATTTTAGACACGAATGCGAAGGCAAACATAGTCTCATTTCGAACACTATTTCTCGTGCGAACTCCTGAGTTGAGATCAACAGAAGGGTTGAAAGAGGTACCAGCAGAGTTGAAGTCTGCTGGTGCTGGATTAGCAGAATTCAAAAAGTCTGCTGTTGGAGGATTTTGAGGTGAAGAAGAAGTAGAAGCTTGATTTGTACCTGTCTTAACATCATCAGAATCATTAGCAATATTTGGGGCTACTCGTGGCTCTAATAAATCATATTCATCAAAAGTAACATGCACAGATTCTAAAAATTTTAAAGAAGTTTTGTTAAATATGCGAAATGCTTTTGAATGATTGGAATAGCCTAGAAAAATTCATTCGTCTGATTTTGAATCAAATTTTCCTCTATATTCTTTTCCATTATAAAGAATAAAACATTTACATCTGAAGATTTTAAAAAAATCCTATATTTGGGGCTCTTCCTCTCCATATTTCATATGAAGTTTTATTATGAAACTTGTTTACCAGGGATCGATTTTGAGTGAAACATGCAGAATTGACGGCTTCTGCCCAGAAGTATTTCGGAAGTCTAGCTTCTTCCTGCATAGTTCTTACTGCTTTAATGAGTGTTCTGTTCTTTCGTTCAACTACACCATTTTGTTGAGGAGTCCCGACGATAAAGAAGTTGTGGCCGATCTCGTGGTCATCACAATATCTTTCAACACCGGTGTTTTTGAATTCGGTGCCGTTGTTTGATCTGATGTCACTTATGTCTTTAAGATTTTGAGTTTGAAGTCTTCTGCATAGGGCGGTGACTAGATCATATGTCTCATCTTTTGATGTCATTGTTTTGATCCAAGTGAATCGAGAGTAGTCATCAATACTACAAGTGTATACTTGTCTCCGGAGATACTGACGGTGGTGATTGGTCCAAAGAGATCCATGTGCAGAAGTTGAAGAGGTCTAGAAGTTGACATAACATATTTTCTCTTGAAGGAAGACTTAAAGAGTTTTCCTAGTTGATAAGCTTTGCAACTTCTGTCGTGGTCGGCAGACACCGTAGGTAGACCTTTGACAAGCCCATCTTTGGAGAGCTTGGAGAGGTACTTGAAGTTGAGGTGGCTGAGACGCTTGTGCCCAAGCCAACTATTGTCGCGAATGTTATTAGCAACTAGGCAAAGGCTGGAGGATCTCCCTAGAAAGTGTAAGTCTACGACATAGACGTTTCCTTGTCTATTGCCAGTCAGCAGAGTTGAGCAGGATTCAAGATCTTTAATGAGACATTGGTTAGAGGAGAATTGGAAGATAAGACATTTGTCACATAATTGGGATATGCTAAGAACATTATGCTTTAAACCATTCATTAGAGAAACTTTGCTGATTGAGAGACTTCCTCTAGTGATTGAGCCATACCCAATCGTTTTCCCTCTTGCATTATCGCCAAAAATTACCATAGGACCTTTAGCTTCAGCTATATATGATAATAGACTTCTGTTCCCTATCATGTGCCTTGAACAGCCACTGTCGAGGTACCAGATGTCCTTATCTTCTGAATCTATAGCCATGAAGCAGACCTGAAAAAGTCAAAGGAACAAGGTCCACTTTATTTTCTTTTGGGTCCTGAGGATTAGCAACCTTTTATACCTGCCTAATCTTGGGAGAACTAGGTCTCTCAGATTTTGGTGTGAACCTTAGCAGGCATTCCGGGGCCAGATGGTCTAAATAATTGCATGAATGACATAGATAAAAATTCCATGGAGAATTATGATCAGCTTTTGCTGTAGAGAGCTTGTGACTTTCTTTCTTTACAACAGCACTTTTGGGTTCAGCATGCTTGTTGACAGTAGGTTTAAGAGGTTTCTCGTGAATGTTCCTTCGTCTATTAACATCAGACCTAACCTTGGCTGATCTGGTGTTAACAATTTTAGGAGCATCCACCTGAACTCCTTTAAGTTTAGTGTCAACTAGTTTGGAAGCCTTGGCCATTTCATAGACAAACTTGATAGGTACCAGTAGAGATTTCGTTGGTTTATCGTCAGCAGACTTTGACTTTGCAGAGCTACTGTCGACAGGCTTTGATTTCTCTACCGTTCCTTATACAAGCTTCTCATCAGAAGCAACTTCTATGGCTTTCCGTTTGTGAGCCTTGGGGTAAACATATGATATACTTATATAGCCAAGTCCATTTTTACCCTTGTTACCAAAGGTCTGCTTGGAGAAGGAACGATCAACAACAGTCTTGGAGGATTTACCTTTCTCTGTGATAGAAGAGCATGCTAGGTTGGGTTCATCATTATAGCCTAAGCTTGATTTATCTCCACTTGGATTTTGGCTTGATAGGATTCCTTCAAAGGGTTCCTTTGAGCTATTCCATGAGTCAATCGTCTTTTGCAAGACAATTTTCTCCTGGTCTCGTCGTTTGATGTGCTCAACTAAGCACTCAACTTTGTCACAAAGAACTTTGTTTTCTCCTTTTAGCTTGATACTCTTTTGTTGACAAGTAATGAGAGTGTGGATCTCAGTTGCCAGCAGATATTTCTCAGTAGCAAGCTTTTCATAATTCTTCGCGAGTTTTACGTAGGCTACTCTGAAGGAGTTGAACTCCTCAAGCCTATCTTGATTATCCTTTAGCAGTTCTTCCTTACTAAAGCTTTCACAATTGGACTCAACCTTTTTGAAGGGATCAGGTGAGATTTCGACTTCATGTTCAGAGTCATAGGTGAGACTTGATTCATGAGCTATTAAGCATATTTTGGCTTGCTCACAATCGTCCTCATCCCCTTCTGAATCCGTCTCAAACCATGTAGCAATATGTTTCTCTTCAATATCCTCAGCCAGCATACCCTTTTGTTTTTGAAATTTCTTATATGGAGGCTTTCGGTATGCTTCAAATTTTGGCTTCGAATATTTAGATACAAAATGACCAGGTTTCCTACAATTATAACACACGAGCTCATTATTAGACGAGCCTTTAGAAGTCTTTCTAAAAGACTGCTGGTGTGTGTCATTCCTTCCATATTTTGCAAATTTCTTAAAACATTTTACAAACATAGCAAACTGTTCATCAGAAAGAAAATCATTTTCACTGGAGGAAGTGGAGGGTTTGTCATCAACTGGAATTGCTTCTTGTACCATGGTTGGCAAGGACAGAGTTTTGAACTGCTTATCCTGCTCTAGAGCTTGACTAACTTCGAGCTCATAAACCTTTAAACTTGCATAAAGACTACGAAGAGTCATTTCATTTAAGTTTTTAGATTCTTTCATGGCGGTAGTCTTAACGTGCCAAAGACTACCTAGAGAGCCTAGAAATCTCATGTTCATTTCTTTCTTGCCATAAATTTTACCAAGAGAAAAGCAGCTATTTATTACCTCGCTGAAGCGATCATATGCTTGTCTTAAGGTTTCCTTAGGATCCTTTTTGAAAGAGTCGAATTGCTGGATGAATGTGTATTTTCTGTTGTCTCTTGTATCTTGGTCTCTTTCTAAGTATTCAACAAGAGCTTCCCACATCTCTTTTACAGATGTACACAGTACACCGGATCACTTGTTGATAGGTGTTGGTATCTAAAGAGCTTGTGATGATGTTAATGGCTTTACTGTCTAGCTCCACTAGCTTTCTTTCGTCCTCAGTCCATTCTGATTCTTTTATTGGAACTTCTGGAGGATTGCCACCAACGGAAGCCAGAAGATTTGGCTTCATTGGTATGTGACGTCCTCTGAGTACGCATTTCCATAACCAGTTGTCAATAGAGTTTATGTGACGCATTATCTTATCCTTCCAAACATCGAAATGGCCTTCGTCCAATATTGGGACGTGGTTCGCATTTGATGTAGGTAGCATGTAATGTCTTTGTGCCATTGGATCTTTATCTCTCTAGAGGTTAATCTTGGAAAAACTTGTTTTCGAAAAGTTAAGCTCTGATACCACTTGTTAGTCCCAAAGGGCACAATATTAAGCTAGAAGGAGGGGGGGGTTGAATAGCTTAATAAACACTTAAAACTTTTCATAATAGTTCCTAAAACAAGTACTTACAACCTATTGAAAAGGTTGAAGTAACAGAAGACTTGCAAGGAAGACAGACTAAGTCTGCTGGTGAAGCACTACCGGTGGACTTAGCTGATTACTGAAGTTTGCTGCTCAAAGGAATAAGTTAAGATGATGAAGACAATATAAAACAGTAATCAACAGAATGAAAAGAACATATGTATTTTGAGATGGTTCGCACTATAAAGAGTGCTACGTCCGCCACCAAGGCAGTCAACCTTGGATTTGAATGTGCACTATATTTTCCACTAGTTCTATTACAGAAATATCTAATGGATCGTGTAAAAAATATTTGACTTGTGCTTGGGGGTGGGGGAATTGAATATCTAGAGAAACATAATATTCAATGTGCAGAAGAATATTAATGTGCACAACAATAAGAAGTAAATGATTAACAGTTGATGTAGATCTTGTTGTTGTTGTTGAGGACTTCGTTGATCAGTTAATGATATCTTGAATGCACTGATTATGTGACTTGATGTTGTTGAATAGATTCAGAGCATTATTATCTTCAGTCTTCAATGGCAGCATTTATAGGTCGGAGCATTCTTGAGACCGTTGGAGAAGATGAAGTGAGTAACAGCTCTATTAGGTAGGGAGCATTAAATTTCGGGAGTTGCTTTGTTGACTGCATCTCTAATTGGAACTGATCAGGGTATGGAGAGGGCGAGTCTTTGGAACTAGCAGTGGGCGACAAGCGAGTTCTGAGACCTGCGGTAGTTGAGTACGATCTGTTTATGTCAGATTGTATACCTGCTCTGCCATGTTCAGGTGGCAAAAGTCTTCATTCTTCAGAAAAACTGGAAAGGCGTGTCTTAGAAGTTAGGAGTTAATGATGATGGATTAATTCAAATTCAAACCATAGATAGATGAATTGAATAATCCACTTGAGCTTAATATCCGGATAATCTTGACACGTCACGCTGTCCGAGTGCAGACAAGGTCTGCTGGTGAAGCCTTCTGCCGAAACCTATGAAGTCTAAAAACTATTCTAAAGGTAAAGTTCTATACACAGTTGCCACCCTAACACTTCTACTGACACTCCTACTGTCTGCAAACTAACAAAATCTTTATATGGACTCAAACAAGCTCCAAGACAATGGTTTGAGAAATTATCTACTACTCTGCTAGCCTTTGTGTTCTCTTAGTCTAAAAATGATCATACTCTCTTCACTCTCAATAGTGGATCTCAATTTGTTGCTATTCTTGTATATGTTGATGATTTTCTTATTACAAGACCCAATAAACATCTAATTGAGCAAGTGAAGACCTATCTGAAAACTTAATTTCATATCAAAGATCTTGGTGCTCTAAAGTACTTCCTTGGTCTAGAAATTGCCAGGAATAAGTCTAGAATCTGCCTTCACCAAAAAAAAAAAATGCTTTGGATATCATTTCTGACACTAGCTTAACTAATGCCAAACCTTCTCCTACTCCTATGGAAAAGAATCATCACCTTGCCTCTACATCCAGCTCCTCCCTAAGAGATCCTACACCCTATAGGAGACTTATTGGCAAACTATTATATCTCTCCATCACAAGGCCATATATTACCTACACTATTCAAGTTCTCAGCCAATTTATGGCTAACCTTTTAGAGCATCAATGGCATGCTGCCCTATGTCTGGTAAAGTACGTCAAAGGCAGCCCTGGACAAGGTTTATTTTTCTCAAGTAATAATCAAACAAGACTTAGAGCCTACTGTGATTCGGATTGGGCAGCCTGTCCTATTATAAGGAAGTCTCTCTCAGGATTCTATGTGTTCTTGGGAAACTCTCTTATATCATGGAAATGCAAGAAACAATCCACACTCAGTAGATCCTCATCAGAGGTTGAGTATAGAAGTATGACCAACACCTGATGTGAAGTCAAATGGCTAATCTCCTCAAAGATTTCCATATGGATCCTACTCTTCATATCCCTCTCTTCTATGATAATCAATCTGCTCTTCACATATATAGCTGTGAATCCAGTCTTCCGTGAGAGAACAAAACACATTGATATTGACTGCCACTTGGTAAGAGAGATGATCCAAAGAGGGCTCATTTCAACTCACTACATTTCCTCTCTTGAGCAACCGACTGACTTCTTCACAAAAGCTTTAACTACTGCCCAATATTATTATCTCTTGTCTAAGTTACATGTGCAGAATTTATTCTCCATTTCCAACTTGAGGGGGGATGTTAATATACACTCTACTACTACAAACAAAGGAGACAAAGGAGTTCAGGGGAGCCATATGTAACTATCTTTGTCTACAAGGGCAGCGGGTGTAGTCTACTTATATCCTTATCCTTAGTGGAGTTAGTTAGTTAGTTAATAATTATATCCCTCTCTCTTTCGCTGTATACTCAAGAAAGACATAAAAGTCTTTATCTTCTTTAAGAGATTAAATTGTACTTTGATTCATACATTCAATTCATACTATTAATTTATTAAAGATTATGGTTATTTATCATCTTTATTTGTTCACTTTCCTATCTCCATTCTCGCGCGCTCTCTCTCTCTCTCTCTCTCTCTACCTCTTGCATAACCAACAATCAGTATATATTAGCGAACATAATCGCTGCAGTTCTTAAGGGCAGCAGCTAGCCGAAATGCCATTGTCCTCATTTGCCGGAAATGATTCTTTTTTGAACGAACCACATGCACATCTCTCTCCCTCCGCGGCAATACACGAGATCTCCACCGTATCCCTACCTCTTTCCCCTCCGTCACCACCCTAGACCTCTCGTCCCTCTTCCCTTGGGGTCACCCACTACTCGAACACATCAATCGGCGCCTACAACGACTAGAACGCCTAATCGATGATTTTCTTCTTCTGCGAATTTCTAGTCCGACTTGGTGAAAATCGCATCGTTGGGTCGATGTTTAGCGCTTGGGCGGCCGCCCAGAGCAAATTTTAGAACACTGCCTAAATTAACTTCGAGTCTTTAAGTTTGCTTTACTTACATTTTTGTTTTTTTATTTTCGCTGCAATTTTCATCGATGATTCAGTAGATGAAGCTTTATTCATTATCAATGATTGAATCAGTTTAGTTGATTTTCTGAATCCTAGCTGTAAATAGCATTTCAACATTTTCCTACTATTCATAAATATTTAATCTAATAAAAAAGATTATTTCTCCGTCCCAAAATAATTATCGTGATTGATCTGACATACAAATTGATGTAGCAAATCCTCAGCTTCGGCCGTCTGCACTTTGGGTAGGATATCTGGGCTTGGATATGCTTCCTTGAACCTGGCTAAGAACAGAGAAAACCTGAGTGGAAGTGCAAGCCAGGGCCTCGGGAAACCCCTCCGGCGTGAGAGTAAGTATCGTGTGTAAAGCAGAATACCAGAGCTCAAGGAAGAGGATGAATGTATGAATGCGTGTACCTTTGTTATGTCTGGTGGAAGAGTATTTATTGGCCCTTTTGTGGCTGAATCCGGGTAGGATTTGGTTTCCTCGGTTATCTTATTCAACAAGGAGAGAATCCCTGGATTCCAGGCATGATACGCGGCTGGCCGCGAGATATCAAGAACAGATAAGGCAAGTGTCCTGCCAACATATGGTAATCTTTGACAGTATCTTGGCGGGCAAGCTACTGATGTCTTCTGCTCGATGTTGGTCTAGGCGGGCAGGGCCCTGCCCGCCTGTATGATAGATGATGTATTGGAGCGGATATATTACCTGGGCAAGGCCCCTGGTCGGACAGACAGGGCCTATGCCCGGCCAGGCCTGGTCGGGAATACCATGCTCGATGTTCGATGCTGCCATGACTTTGCTCGCTGGGCCCGTGGGCCTTATAAGATTTGTGCTCGTCACCGGCACGTGATGATAATTCATGTTTTGCTCATGACCGCGTTTGGGCCGGGTATATCAGTGGCCCCTAGCTTCGTGCCTGGCGAGTATTCATGCTCGTGGCGGGGAGCATACAATATGTGATGAGGTTGCTCATAGCTCGGGCTTAAACACTTGAGAAAACTTCTGTAGAGTAATTATCGGGCTGATGATTGCAGTAGATTGTTCTAGAACTTCGTGCGGTTGCCTAATGAAGCGTATCAAGGAAGCTTTCGCTGAGGGGATCTACCAGAGAATAAGACGGGACGCGCGTGAGCCGTCATGGAGGTGACCGAAAAGACGGGGGCACTTCTCTCGGGACGGCGCATTTAATGCGCGTGCGTGGGCTGACGATGGCGTACTTGTCCTTTCAGTTTCCAGCGCGGTACCCCAAAAACCCCAGATCTTCTTACCTATTTAAGCCGGAAGCCGTTGCTCATTTGAACTTTACGGTTCTTGAAGATCTTAGAGAGAGAAAAGAGAGAATAGAGATAAGCTCCACTAGTTCTTGCTTCCGATTCCCTGTGGTGCTCAGTTGCCGGTGCCATTGTCGTCATCCTTCTGTCCCAATTGTGATTCCAGAAGTAACACTTTCCAGAGCCCTCTAAACAGTAAGTTTTCTCGTTTTTATCTTTCGTTTTGCGTGTTTATTTCTTCAGCATTTGTATTTCTGAACAGAATTTCTTTGTTTCCCCATCTTCTGAATTTTCTAAGTAGGCTTGATAGGACTTTGGAAGGCCCCTAGGTTGAGATCGAGGAGAGTCCCCAATTGTGTCCTGTCTGCTAGGCGGGCAAGGCCCTTGGGATTTACCTAGACTTAGGGTTTTTTTTTTTTTTTCCGTTTTTAGCGATTGTTCTTTGCTACGGGCAGGATCTGACCATGTTTTTTCCTTGATCTCTGTAGATGTCTGACGGAGAGTTTTCTGAAAACGATCGGGAAGAGTTTAGCTACGGCGGGCAGAATGACCCATTAAGCAGTGAGAGGTCCCCGTCCCTGGACGTTATGTACGAAGAGGGAGATGCTTCTGTGGCCGGCAAGGTTGTCGTTACACGGGCCCGTGTGCCCGTGATTGCCATGTCCGACTCAGCCGGTGAGCGTAGTAATTCTGAGGGAGTGGTGGAGCAAGGCCGCTCGGCTACCGGCGGGCAGGGCCAACAATTTGCCGATCAAGGGGAGCGTATTCTCGAGGAGGGGGCTGATGACATTATGCTACCCGGCGCATGGGAAACTTTGGTTGTCAATGAAGTCTGCATTTCGACTGGAGGAGATTCCGATAATGTCCCTATTGCGCGGAGGAGACGGGCCACGCGTATAGAGAACGAGGCTACTACTTATGCCCCTGTCCCGACATGGGTGTCCGAAGCCAATGAGACGCTTTATGCAGCTCACTGGGCCTCTCTGAATACTCAATCCAAACTCACAGCCTGGTTCACCTCCCTGGGAATAGAGGCTGAAGATTATCGGGTAGAGAAGGCGGTGCCTGTTGATGGTGAATTTCCCCGCGAGCAAGATGGCAAATTTCTCTTCTTCGCGGACTTTTTCCGAGTGGGGCTTCGTTTGCCCATGGACCCCTTTTTCCTGCAGTTTCTGAGGACTTTCTGCCCGATGCCGGGTGATCTGATGCTGAATACCGTCCGGGCATTGATGGCGTATATTGTAGTATGCCGGCTGCTGCGTATAGAGCCTACTCTAAAAATTTTCCGGCGTTTATTTATTCTGACCGTCGATGCTTATGGCCGTGTTAATGCGCGGTCAAATTCAAGCTTCCTCAGAATTCTTTCCGATGTCCCGAGCAAGGTTGAGGCTTGGGATCATAGAGGTCTTTTGATCGAATCAAGGACGGGTTGGCCGATAATGCCAATGAGTCAGGCGAGTATCCACGTTCCCAAGCTTCCTCGCGGCAGCTTCCAAACCGGGGACACTGGTCGTTTGGCCGTTATCCGGGATGCTTTAGGATGTGTGATGGAAGGCGAGAGGCGGATTAGCCAATAGTATTTATTCGACTGGAAGGAACTCTGTTGTAATCCTAGATATCTTCGCTTGGCCGGGGTTCTCCGAGCACCGGTTCCCGAGGTTGAACCCTTGTGCACGTTTGATGAAGAAGAGCCCCATATGTACTAGGGTGATTGCCATGGTCAAAATTTTCGGGCAAATTGCCAGGAATGCCGTAGGCTCGGGCACGACTGCACGCCTGCTTATACCCTTGCTCCTGGTTTCTTTTCTTCTTGACTGTTTAAATAGCTGCCCTATTTTGCGAATATCGTACTGATTTTCCTTTTTCCTTTTGTAGCGATGATGACCCTAAGGCATCTTCAGAGGCTTGAGGCCGAAGAGAGCAGAAGGGTGGCTGCTCTAGCAAGCAAACCACCCCCAAAATGTTCCTCTGGTTCCTTTTGGCCCTGCGGCCAAGAAAACTCATGCGGCGAAGAAGCCAACCGACACACTTCCTCCTCCTCCTCCCCCGATTGCTGTCGAAGTACCCGCCCGGTGATGATCTTTGCCAGCTGAAGAGGGGGAAAAAAAAGGCGCCTTCTCATCGGTTGATAGGCTGTCATGCCCCGGGCGTGGACTCTGAACTCTGTTGCAGGGAGTCCTTGAAGTCGTGGTGAATCCGGCTATGAGATCTGACCAGATTCTTCTTTAGCCGTCGTTAGCGGGCTGTCAGAGGTCCCCAACATCGGGCACATTGACTTATCTGCCCGTGGAAGCCCTGCCGGCTTGGTGGGTAAGGGCATCGTGAGGAGGCTCTTGCAAGAGGATGTTACTCACGACCGGGATACTCCCGGGCATGTCTTGCTCGGACATGTTGGTTTAAACTTGAGCGAGGTATGTCAGTGGTTGTTCTTCATTCTTATCAGTCTTCGTTCATCCTGTACTGACTCTGTTTTATGTTTCTGCTGTTTTTCAGATTGCTTCCACTTGCACGAATCTCTATAACTGATACACTGAGGAGAGGGATGCACGGAAGAAGCGGCCAGGGGTTGAGGCTGGCCGGCCTTGTGAAAAAAGAATGAGCAAGTGGGCTGCCTTGACAAATCTACGAAGGAGAGTGCGGCGCGACCAAAAAGCTCGAGGCGACAAGAAGGCTACGGCCGAGGAAAGACGACCATGGTGGCCCGGCCCAGAGAAGAAATCGAGGCGAAGGAGCCTTGATCGAACAGCGGGATCAGCTTCAGGCTGAGGTGAGGGCGTTGAAGGCTCAGGTGGTGAAGGATGCGGCGGCCATGTCCTCTTTCTCTGATCAGCTGACGGCGGCCAAGGAGCAGGCTGTAAAGGATTTTGAGGCCTCCCCGGCTTATGCTTCCCAGGTGCGCAAGGACATATTCCCTTACTATGCAGTGGGCACCAACCACATCCTGCGGATGCTAGCGACACGCAGGGCGGTGGACATGGGGACCATGGCTGAATAGGCTGCTCGACCCATATTGCCCGGAGGCCCGGAAGCTGCACCACTTGGTGCCCTACACTCAAGATGAACTAGATGCCTTGGCCCGGGATGATAATGATGATGGTTTGGAACCATGGGATCCCCCTACCCCACTAGCGGTAAATGTGTGCGGCGATCGATGCAGGAGGCAGAAGGAGGCGAATCACGAGGTGCCCGGCTTCAAGCGGAAATCAGGGGCCCTGTCACTTGAGGGAAGCGGCTACGATCCAAGCAATCCCTGATGCAGTTTGAAAACCCCCTATCTTGTTTGGCCGATGGGCCCTTTGTAATAGGATTTGTAACCTTTGGAAATACTTGGCTTTTGAACACTTATCTCTGACTGCTATAACTCGTATTTATTTAATGTCTTTCTGCCAGATTTGTCCTTTTGAGTGATTGTACTCTGCGTTTATTTATTGCCTTTCTGCCCGATAGTATTTGCTTGTGTTTTTCCTGCAGTTTATTAGTGCCAACACAATTGTATGCGGGGTAGTTCCCCAAAAACATATTGGGCATATATATCTTGACTAAGTAATCGTGCAAAAAGATTAACCCAGAAATAATAAAGTAATCATATCATATCTTTCAAGGTTAATGTCTTACGAGTAGGAGTTCGATCTGTTTGCCCGGTGTTCGTCGGTGCTTTCTCCGGGCATACGGGTCGTAGTTTCTCACTCTGAGTGTTTGGCATGAGCCAATGCTTTTAAGTGGGCAGGGCCCCTATCGCCTGGGGCGAGCTTCAGATGATTGCCTAGCGGGCATGGCCCAGCTCGGCGACTGACAACCGGGCACGACCATTGTTTGGTGTGGGTAACCCGAATCGGTTGTCGGTATATCACCCGGGTGTAAGGATGCACGACTAAGCAGTGTTGCTCGGTCACTATAGGAACCCGAGGTAGCTTAGCCGCTATCAGATGGGCGTGGCCCCTGGCGTGGCGGGCATCTAAATACGTGAGCAGGGCGGGGCCGCATCTCCCACGAGAGAAATTAAGTTCACTAATACTTGGGTATTTCGAGTGTTGACTGAGCTTGGCCCTGGTCGCTTGTAGGCAAGCAACTTTTTCAAATATAATGTAAACAATCAATCCTAATAAAGTCTGAACGAACACATTATAGAAAACTTGCCTTTATTGAATAAAATTTGTGACCCTCAACAGGGCTGAGGGTCTTGCCCGTTCATGTATTGAAGATCAATTCTAAGGATAGTACTTTTTCAAGTGATTAGCGTGCCATGGATGCTTTAAGTCTTTTCCTTCCCGAGTCCGGAGTGTGTAAGTGCCTTCTCTAATTATATAGTAACTTGGAAAGGTCCTTCGATTAGGTGATAGCTTTCCCCGCTTGTTGCGCCGGTTACCTCATCTTTACGAGCACCCGGTCACCAACCATGAAGGCTACGCCGGACTTTTTGTCATGATGAGCTTTTGCCCGGCCTTGTAGTTGACCATTACGAGTCGAGCATCCGGTCTTCTTTCTTCTAAGAGGTCAAGGTCTATTGCCGGCGTAAGTTCGTTGTTACGCTCATTTGTAATGAGAGACTTCGATAACTAGGCAAAGCCATTTCAAGCTGGAATCATTGCCTCAGGCCGTAAGTGAGGCGAATGGGGTCTCCTGTTGGACAGCGCCTGATAGTTCGACCGCCCATAATGTTGATGGCGGTTCCTCGGCCCATTTCCTGCTCGCCACTTCTAAGTTTCTTTTGGCGCGTAGAAGCGGCTTGTTTCGAACTTACACTTTTGTCGGTTCCCTTGAGGGTAAGCTACGGAAGGCGCCAATGCTTGGCGCCTAAGCGAGCACATTGCGAGTAAACTTGTCAGGCGGGTGCCGTGATCCGATATAATTGCCTGCGGGAGGCCAAACCTGCACCATACTTGATCATGGACGAACTTGATGACATTTGCTTCTGTGATCTTGGCCAGCGGTTTTGCTTCTATCCATTTTGTAAAGTAATCAATGGTGACCACCGCATATTTGTATTTGCCTTGAGCAAGAGGAAACGGGCCGATCAGATCGATCCCCCACATGTCGAAGGGCCGGGCCGCTTGGCTGGGGTTTGCATGGTGGATGGAAGTCTCGGTATGTCAGCGTACCTTTGGCACTTGTCACATTCCGCGAGCGTATCTCTGCATCGCCGAGGGTTATCCAGTAGTATCCTACGCGTAGTACCCTTTTCGCCAATGCGCGGGTGCCCGGGTGGCCGCCACATTCTCCCTCGTGCACCTCATATAGAACACCTTCAGTTAATTCTGGGGGTACACAACAAAGCATAGGTCTGACCTTGGATCGTTTGTACAGTATTCCCCCTACTACCGAGTACCGACAAGCCTGGTTTCTGATTGTGGTGGCCTTGACTTTGTCTGCGGGCAAGGTCCCCTGTTCCATGTAGTCCTTGTAGTCATCAATCCAACTTCTGGTCGCTGGCTCGATGTCCATTACCACTGGTCTATCAGCAGTAGGAGTTTCTAAGTGCTCGATCATTCTTGAAGGATTCGAGTAATGCCAAATTCTTCGGCGATCTTGGATAAATAATCTGCTCGCATGTTGTTAGCTCGGTCAATTCTGATTATCTCCCGAATTTGAAATTTTCAAAATTCCTTTGACAAGTTCGCGGATATTTGACTAGTGAGGGGTGATGCACCATGTATTCCCCCACGGACTTGGTTTACAGGTTGTGAATCCGAGTACATTGTGATCATGTCTCTCGTGTCATAATAAATTTGCTAGTTCGGCCAGCCGGCAATTCTTGCCGTGCTGAAACTTAGCGTTGTTGGAGGCGGGGGCAGATAGTAATGCTAGCTCGAATTACGTGGCCTGGTCGG
>CM028380.1:148477770-148514820 GCA_013146195.2 Codonopsis lanceolata
CATCGAAAAAAAATGTGAATATACATATTAATAACATCGCCATCTTTCCAAAATATTGCACCATAAAATGTTTTACCTCGTTGGTCGCTCGTTGACCGAAATGCATATATTGTTTAATCCAAGCAAAAACAAATCTATCCAAGACGCTCCAACCATCGAGATGTAACATAGTTAAGAATTGCCGGACGTTTTCCACTTATCAGCGATCTACGCAAAATTAGCAATGTATTCACCTCCGTTTTGGACTCCACTAAATTTGTCCACCTTGCCATAAATACCGCCGCATAATTTGTTTATCACTTTGGTCATCAAGTTCACCATATACTTCTCGACATCTTTTGCTATGTGTCTCTTACACAACATATGTTGAGACTCGAAAGTACTCTTGAATAAAGCCATTAGAGCCAACTCCTATTCAGTGACAATTACATCCGAGTCAGTAAAGATGTAAGAACAAAGAATCCCTCAACCCCGTAATGCCCATTCAAGGTATCGGTTCTCTCATTCTTCAAGAACGAATGCAACGTGATAATTTTTTCCGCTGATTTAACTCCAATAATCTCCAATAAAGGCATCTCATACTTATTGTTCGATAAGTTGTATCCATAAGAAGGACATACGAAATAACACCACTAACTTCGGGGGACTTTGGATGAAAACATAACGTCTCATCATCATTTTGTATTTTCCTCACACAATGAAATATATCCACGTTGTCTCATCTGATTGAAAAAAATCGCATTTTTGTTTAGATCCCATTTTCACCTTTCTTATCTTAACTAGGGCATTCTCCACGTGTTTTATGTTAGCCACGTTTCTAGGATCTTCCTTCAATTCATTTAATATTGTTTCGACATTGATGTATGATCAACCCTTTCAATCTCCTTTACATACAACTTGGCCGCTGAAGTATGCCACTCCGTCTCTTTTGCAATTGGATGGTTGTGTTTAGTGTCCGACTCACTAACCTTGACTCTCCACCCAACATCTATTTGTTGCACTAAGTACACTTCAAACTTACAATTAAGTTTTTTCGAACTTTTTTTCTTTATACTTGCCACATCCTTTTTAACATCGAACATATACTTCCCACCATGCTCACAACCAAGCCACACTTTACGAGATCCATTCTTGAAAATATTAACTCTTTTAACAAAAAAAAAAAACATATTCGATCGCGTCCGGTAGCTCTAACCCAACACGCCTCCGCTCAATTAGGAAAAATTTCGTTAGTTATGAAAAAATGAGAGAGCGTGCGAGATAGGTGTTGCTCCTTTTCAAATTGATGATCCACGAAAACAAATACGAATTATTAATAAAAAAATTATATTTTAAAAAAAACATTTGTTTTGTGGTGTTATACATCCTAATATCTATTTTTTTTATTTTTTTTTCATATTTTTTCAATGCAATAAAAAATATTAGTTTTGAAAAAAAGAAAAAAAGTCACCTCACTTTTTTTAAAAAAGAATCACCAAAAAATATCAAAATATTTTAAAAAAAAAGGCCAAACAAATCCCAATTTTTTTAAAAAAATCGCCAAACAAATCACAATTTGTGAAAAAGAAACACCGACCACAAAAGTTAAAAAAAAAATTAAATTTTTTTTGAAAAATCATTTGGAATGTGAAAAATAATTTCCTGTTTCTTAAAAAATTTTAAAAAAAATTCACTTGTTTTTTAAAAAAAAAATTGAAAAAAAAAGAAAAAAAATCGCCACTTTTAAAAAAATCCAAAAAAGTCGCCAGGTATTAAAAAAAATACTGAAAAAATTCGCCACTTTTTTATAAAAATTTGACAAAAAATCGCCATTAAAATTTTTTTTTTGAAAAAAGTCGCCATTTTTTTAATAAAAAAATTAGAAAAAGACGCCAAGTTTACAATTTTTTGTTACAAAAAGTCGCCACATAAAATTTTTTTTTTGACAAAAAAACGCCAAGTTTATAAAATTTTATTTTAAAAAAACGCCAGTTTTTTATAAAAAATTGACAAAAAATCGCCATTTTAATTTTTTTTTTTGAAAAAAGTCGCCATTCTTTAAAAAAAAATTAAAAAAAGACGCCAAGTTTAAATTTTTTTGGTAGAAAAAGTCGCCACATTGAAAAAAGTTTTTGGCAAAAAAACGCCAAGTTTTAAACTTTTTATTTTAAAAAGTCGCCAATTTTTTACAAAAAGTCGGTTATTTGATTATGAACTGTCAGAGATTGAGTTTGAAAAATCTTGAGTTGGTGATGTTTTCTACTGCCCATACAGGATCCGAAAAATACAATCCTAAATTTCATGATAATACACAGATAATGCCACAAAATATTTAGATCAGAAACGTACCTTAAAAGAAGAATCCGAAGAATTATCATGAACATTGTTATTCGGATCGAAATTCATTAAATAAATTGTTGGAAGAAACAAGTCTAGGGTTTATAGTTAATTGTAAAGGAATGTTTGATATTTATAGGAGAATTAATTGAAACTCCTTTATATAAAAGGATAATGATTGATTAGTAATTAGAGTTTAGTGTTAATTGTTAGTCCTTTTTATAAAAGGATTAATTAGTAATTAAACTTTTAAATGAGTGTGGCATTTAGTGTTTTTTGTGTAACATTTAGGGCCACTCTTTTTATTTTATTTAAGTTGGTGTTAAATTTAATAATTTTTATGTAAGAAGTTGTGTAAGAATAGTATAAAATGAGAAGATTTATTCTTAACTGTGTAAGAAGAGAAAAATGTATAAATGACAATGAGACCCAATTAAAAAATTATATAAGAAACTGATATAAATTTTAACATTAGGAATGCTACGAGAGACTCCATTCCGTTCACTCGGTTTGGATCCTCTATTCCAATACCCTATTCCATCTTCTATTCAATCGTTGGATGGTTGCCACTTGTCCATTGTAAATAAACCAAATTAATACCAAATTAATTTGTCTTTGGATCGAATTAAGTAAACTTCGATTAACGGAGTAACGGAGAAACCCATCCATTCGTATCGATGATTTCCGAAAACAAAGGATGAGATCAACGCGATTTCAGGGGATTGATTTCGTTTCTGAAATCCTTCCTACCTTCTCCATAGAATTCACGTGCATCTTCAAGTATGAAGGAAAAAAAATTCCATTCTCGAAGCCCCTAAACAGTTAATATTTAAAATTTTACATGCAATGCTACAGTATAAAACGTGGGAGATCAGGGGATGTCCCTGTTCGTTTATCGACTTTAGGAGCCTTCTTGAGGTGGGGGGGGGGGAGAGTGGCGGGTTAGCCTGTACATTGTGACATTGAAAATGGACGAATCGATTCACGATAGCGGCGAAGTTTCGCACCCAAGTCCATGTCACATATTACCATAAATCACCTTCACTAGTTATATCATACCACAGATGCTAAACTAACATCAAACATGAGCTGTTTAAGAGTTCAGTGTCTAGGCTCAAGTCCAATAGTTAGAGTCCTAAAAAGCAGAGCCAATTTGGACTGTTTAATTGTAATTGTTTAATTGTAATTTGGCAAAGCACACAAATTGGCCACCCAACTTTGGACCATATTGTAATTCGGCCACCGAAACTTTGGTTCATCTATTTTGGCCACCCTACTTTCGTTATGATGCAAGCCGCCCCATTTTTTGGATGGCCGTTAGAAAATGGCGTTAACTTAAGGGGCAAAATAGGAAAAATAACATTAAAAATGTCAAAACTATTTTGATTTACTTGAAAAATATAAAAAGACCAAAAACCCACATCTAATACCTAATTTTCAATTTTTGCCATCCAGATTTGACAAATTTTTTCAATGGATTTGCTTGGTTTTCCAGTCAAAAAGCTTCTGGACACTGCTTTCAGAGCAAGAACCGGAGAGTCATTCCCTTTTTTTTATATATACTAAGGGGATTAATACTGGAAAAATAATGATGCATAGCCATTATTTTAAGGTTGATGTTTTCGAGAGATCTAATTTCAAGGCACCAGAGTCCATAGATCTATTTAAATTTCCAAGCACCCATCGACACCGACCGCTGCCATTGATGGACAAAACCAATCTGCAATAAGTACTCCGTATTATGGATCCCGGTGATGAAGTTTTTATCATTTCTTGTTCTCTGTTCAGATCTGGCTACATTGGGTACGATAGAGACCAGATCGGTTCCAACCACGAACGACGCAAACGCCCGACTCATCCATGACATTGACGGCTTTCCTCCGGCGTAGGATGCCATTGACTTTACCATCCCCGATCGCTTCAACAACGCGGACGCCATGCCTTAGAACTCTCTCTCTCTCTCTCTCTCTCTCTCTCGGTTTGGTTACTTTGAAGCTAGCTACTCTTTTGGGCGGTGACAGACGACGGAACATGGAGCATTCTCGCCATTGGGAAAGTGGGTTTGATTGGGTTTCAAATATGGGCCTTCTCTCCATTGGGCGATGAAGATCGTGGCTAGGAGATGTTGATGGGCCGGAGAAGGTGAAGGGACCGGCTGTGCATTTGTTGGGATTTGGCAGACATGGTGAGAGAGAGGTCCCTACCATGTGGGCGGTGACGGGTGAAGCTTCGCCGGAGAAGAAGAAGTGGGATTTGAGAGAGAGAAAGCGAGATGCATGTGTGTGAGAGAGAAAGGGACCGGTTGTGGATTGTTGGGATCTGGCAGACATGGTGAGAGAGAGAGGTCTCTGCCATGGGGGCGGTGACGGGTGAAGCTTCGCCGGAGAAGAAGGGGGTGGGATTTGAGAGAGAGAAAACGAGAGCGCAGAGATAGAGTCACAGATCTGTGTGTGAGAGAAAGAGAGAGATGAAGATGAACAGATCAGTAACATCCCCCAAGTTCTATTATTTACAGTTTGACCCCCTTTTAAATATAATTGTTTCTCTGTTGATATTGAGGGGTACTGAGGGTAAAATAGATATTTGACATGACTTAACGGAAAAATCTAACGGCCATCCAAAAAATGGGGCGGCTTGCATCATAACGAAAGTAGGGTGGCCAAAATAGATGAACCAAAGTTTCGGTGGCCGAATTGCAATATGGTCCAAAGTTGGGTGGCCAATTTGTGTGTTTTGCCTTGTAATTTCTAGGGAAACAAGGAAAATTTATTGGACTGTTTATGAGAATGAAACAATCAAAACATTTATTGGCATAAAGATTTGGTATTCGAATATGTCATCAATCTTTTCCTTGCAATGATAACAAGAGTACCAACTCCGACCCATGGTCAGTAGTTCTTTATAATGCTAGCTGGTGCATACCACTTCAGCTTGAAACAGTTAGCAAGATTGTTTAAACAATGAGTCTTTCTGCTAAAGGCCTCCATCGATGGCCCAGAAACTTGGTTCCTGCAAATTGGGTTTGGAAAAAAAAGAACCTGAAATTCTGCATGAATTGAAGCAGACAAGACTTTAAAAAAAAAATTCTCTAAATATTGTGTGTTTGTGTGGAGGAATAACCTCCGCCTGTCTTCATGTTCTTTGCCACGGCTTCAAACAGAAATGATATTACTCATTTTCATCCCATGATGTTGAAAGTTTTACTTGATAGTTATAATTGCCACATGGCTTGTGTGAAAACCTGTCTACTAATCTTCGGTTTGGATCGCAGATTATAGGAAATGTGGTTTAAGTCTTCTTTTTGAGAAAAAGGAACTTTCACATCAACAAATGTGCATTTGTTGTCACTGTTTCTTTTTGGTTCAATGTTATTATACAATTACTACTTGCTTTGAGATTGAGTTGAGTCTTCTTTACAAGATACTATATTTCAGTAAAGCCACATAAATACAACAATGCTCATTACAAGCATATCAGGGAACTCGAATGCCAAACACACACACACACACACACACACACACACACCAAGGTTAATTGCATGACATCATTTGTTTATTAACAATAGCTGCAAATTTTAACCCGAATGCAAAAAAAAAAAGTTTAGTGATCTAATTGCATTTTAAGACAATTAAGGTTTAATGATCGTTAGAGCTATTCACCAATAGGGATTTATGTGTTATATACACAATTATACTAAGGTGAGATTATGGAATCTTCTAACATATTATTTATGGATACTTTTATGGGATCTCATATTCTGACACAAATGTAACGATTTCAGGTTTATTTCTGCCCTATAACAATGAATAAATATATTACTGGTAAGACAACTCCACAACGCAAATTGGAATTTTGTTCCCAAGAGCAAGAGACACATTTAGAAAAGGAAATTATTGATAATGACAGTGGAGAGAATGTTGTAAGTAAAAATCAATCAGTTATTCTCGAAGCAAAAGCTCCAAAAGTTGGTATGGAGTTTCATAGTGAAGAGGCAACTTTTAAATTTTACAATGAATATGCGGTTAGTGGATTTAGTGTTAGAAGACACACTTGTCCATAGGGATTTGCGGGGGAGGATAGTTGATCGGACATTTGTTTGTTCATGTGAAGGGAATAGAAAAAAGGATAAAAGAGATTGTGCTACCAAGTCTCACCGCCCAGAAACAAGAAATGGTTGTGGTGCAAAGATGAGGATTGATGCTCGTAGTACGGGTAAATATAAGGTTACCGATTTTGTTGTTGATCATAATAGTCATGAGCTAGTTAGTCCGTCTAAAACTCACTTATTGAGATCTCATAGAAGTATCACTGATGTACTAACCTTACAAGCAGACGATCTGGATAGCTCAGGAATAGCACCAAAAGCAGGTTTTGCTTTAATTGCAAAACAAATGGGAGGGCGTGAGAATGTTGGGTTTATTTTTCAAGATTACAAAAACTATTTGCGTTCAAAGAGAACTCGGCAGATGGAGATAGGTGATACTGGAGGTGTACTAGAATACTTGCAGGAGAAGCTCTTAAATGATCCTAACTTCTTTTACGCAATTCAAGTTGATGAAGATGGCATGATAGCTAATATAATATGGATTGATGCACAGATGATGGTTGATTATACTCATTTTGGAGATGTCATATGTTTTGATACGACTTATAAGAAAAATAAGGACGGCAGACCATTTGCCCTCTTTGTTGGTGTAAACCACCATAAGCAAACAATTATTTTTGGTGCAGCTTTATTGTATGATGAGACGGCTGCCACATTTATTTGGTTATTTGATACTTTTGCTAAAGCTATGTCGGGGAAAAAACCTATATCCATTCTTACAGATCAAGATGCTGCAATGGCCAAGGCATTGGCAGAAGTATGGCCTGAAACATGTCATCGTTTGTGCTTATGGCACATATACCAAAATGCAGCAATCCATCTGAGTAGTGTGTTTTCAAGCTTTGTGAGTTTTTCTAAGGATTTCAGTTCTTGCATTTATGATTACGAAGAGGAAGAAGAGTTTCTGAATGGGTGGCATACAATGTTGGAAAAGTATGGACTTCAAAGTAATGATTGGTTGGATAGGTTGTTCAAAATAAAAGAAAAATGGGCACTCGTTTATGGGCGTCAATCATTTTGTGTTGATATGACAACTACTCAACGCAGTGAAAGTATGAATAGTGCTCTTAAACGATATGTAAACTGCAAGCATAATTTCTTACAGTTTTTCCATCATTTTGATAGATTAGTCGATGACCGTCGGTATCAGGAGTTGAAAGCAGATTTAAGATCAAGCCAGAGTACACCAGTTGCTTCTTTTCCGGTTCAAATTTTAAGGCATGCAGCTGGCGTTTACACGCATGAAGTGTTTGAGTTAGTTCAAGATGAGTTGCGCAAGGCATACGATTCTAAGCTTGAATTGTGTGGTGATTTTGGAGAAACATCTCAGTATAAAGTTACTCCTTTTGGAAAGAAGTATCAGCACACCGTAAGGTATGTTTCATGTGAAAATAAAGTTACATGTAGTTGCAAAAAGTTTGAGTTTGCAGGGATTTTATGTTCTCATGCGCTAAAAGTGCTTTCTTCAAGAGATATTTTACAAATCCCTGTTTTACATTAAGAAGAGGTGGACTAAAGCAAAGAAAAAAGAATATTGTTGAGGCACAATTGTCATCGGTGGGCATAGAATGTTCAGGGTCTATGAACAAAATGGATGAAAAAAAAGTGATTGGAGATCGATACAAGGAATTGTGTAGCTTAAATAATCACTTAGCAACTCGTGCTGCTTTAACCGTGGAGACATTCATAATTGTTAAAAATGGTTTTCTCAAGTTGATGGATGAAGTTGAAGCGAGCTTGGAGAATAGTCAAAATGTAACACAAGCTTCTAGACCAAAATCTAATGGGAAAAAAGATGACGTGTCAAGAGTGGAGGCAAAACAAAATTCACGATTGGAAGCATGTGAAAAGCAAAACATTGGAGCAACGGGTGATATTGAACGAGGATCGAAGGAAGATAAGCATGTACCTGGTGGAATTATGATAAGAGGGTGGAAGAAAAGGGAAGAGAAACCTGTTAGATCTGGAAAAAGGGCAAAGAGTGGCCTAGAGAAGAGTAAGCAAAGGAAGAAACAAAAGCAATCTAACGTGTCTTCATCAATTAATGCAACTACACATGGTGAACTAAATGACCAGGTTTGTTTTCATAACTAGTACTTCATTTACTTTTTTTTTTTTATATATTTGAGAAAATGTGTGTTTTCATATTTGTAAAACATTGAAATTGCAGATGCACATTTTTAAGAATGGGAATAATCCAAGGATTGATGCTTTCGTAGAGAACAATTTGTTATCTTCCTTTTCGCAACTTCCACAGGTTTTTATGTTTATGAATTATTAACAATTGAATCAGTTAATGGTTATAATGTATCTTGCGATTGCAAGCACATTTTTACATACTTTTCAATGTTTAGGTAAATGAAGTCTCTAAGACTACTTCAAGCACATCTTATCCTACTGAAGGGTCTTCATTGTCATACTCCCCACCATTCCATTTTATGGAGGTAGATTGTAATTAACTATCATATATCTTTATTGAACTTTTTTATAATACTAATTTCTATCTTGTATTTTCTCTTTGGTAGGTTGGTAATTCACTTGTTAGTCAAACTTTTGCTTGTTTTCCTTCCAGAGAAGATGAGAAAAATCAAATGAGCTTAACAAATTTACTACAGGTGTTCAATCTTTGTTGAGAAAAATTATATTTTGTTATGAAGTATAAATCTAATTTTTCCCTTGCACTAAAATATACAGGAACAATTAATCAAGTCACAAGGGATCGAGAGACTTCATTTGAATAATTCAACTCTTTAAGACCAGCACTAGAAAGCTTACAAGGGGCATGTTGGTGTACCTAGAGCATGAAAAGATGGGCTCATCCATGTTTTGCGATTTTGTTTTTAGATTTCTTATTCCTTTTAGACTCGAATGTAAAAATTCTTTGTGAAGTTGTTGCTAGTGTTTTTCATAATTTTTTTAATAAGTGTATTTACATGTGGATTTCTTCTATGGAGAAGAGAATTGTAACTGGTGATGTTCATAATTTTTTTTATTTGAGTTCCTATAATAATAATAAAAGTATTGGTGCTTAATGTATTTTGTACCCTACTTGCTACTTGTATTTTCTGAAAAAAGGATCATATTAAAGCTATTCTTGACCATAAAAAAGGAGCATATTCAAATGTTTGATATTTCTACCATGGTCAACTTGGAAGGCTCATGACAGCTAAACAAATCAGAGATATATGCATTTTGGAGAACTTATTGAAACTAATTAAAATCAATTGGTGATGTGGGGAATCGAACCCCATTCCTCTCGCATGCAATGGCAATGCGAGTGCTCTACCATTTGAGCTACATCCCCGATTAACCAAATCATTATGGTACGAAGCATAAAAAATCTTACTTGACACAACATAATGCATCAAGATCAAGATCCGTGATTTCATTCATGACTCCTTTGAACCAATCAAATGAACCTTGCTCTCCTGTCACCCAGTACAAGTAAGCATCCGTGATTTCATTCCATTGTTGCATATTCTTTTTTTTTTTTTTTTTTTTGCAGTAGTTCAAATGAAAACTTACTAGCACAAGTTACAAACAGTAACATAAAGTACAACGATTTTCCCCTGAGAGTTTAGCATGCATGTGATGAAATCACATTTTCCGTCCCATTAATGATGGTTCTTATGCAATAAGGGATCAGAAATAACTTGGGGCTCAAAATCTGGTTTCACATAGCGCAAAAGCATGTCAGCATACAAAGTCATACCTAGCCGTCATTTGAAATCCCCACTTGTCCTTGAGTTGCCTACAGAGGTTGAGATCCATGTCTGATATCAACAAACCATCCTTGTAACGGGAAATAGATGGCGTACATGAAGACCTCGGTACCAACACGATTGATTGATGCAACAAAGTAACTATTTGCTATCGCAGCATTACATGCCTCGATGGGCCACATTGGTTCGTTGAGTTCACCAACATTAGCGGATGGATTGAAAACAATTTGTGCACCATTCAAGCCGAAAGCTAACCAGTTCAAAGGATGGTGCCTTCCATAGCATATATTAATACCAATATTTCCATAAGCTGTCTCAAACACAGGATGGCCGGTGTTCCCTTCCAAATAATATGTACTCCCATTGAAGTCCCCGACTCTGGGTATATGATTCTTTCTGTGCTTGCCAATGATATTACCATGATTCCCAATTACCACTGCTGTATTCCAGAGAGTCTCCCCGTGTTTCAAATCCCTCTCGAGTATGGGGCTTATTATAACCATGTTATATTTTCGAGCAAACTGCCGAAGAAACTGTGTAGACTCTCCATCAACAGGTTCAGCGAACTCACATCATCTCTTCTCACGAGTGCAAAATGCAAATGGCATCGTCCATGCTTCTTGCAAGCATAATACATTGACCCCTGATGTGCCTGCAGCATCGATGATGGGCTTCAACTTCTGAAAGATGGCTTTCTTCTGGTCCAGAAAGGGTCCAGTTGTTGGGAGAGCAATGGAGTTTTGAATAAGGCCAACCCTGACTTTTCGAGGTTCTCTTAGTAACCCCTTGTCAGCACGAAAGGAGAATGCCTGAAGATCAAAGTCATGTTTTGATGATAGCTTTTGACAGGCTCTGCAAGAGTAATGGACTCAAGTGCTGCTCCATTATTCTGTCCATTAAGCAGGCGACTGACTTCCTTGAAGGCTTTAGGAGTGAGCGAAGCTTGGAGGAGGCGATGAAGAGATTCGACTGCTGTCTATTCTTGTTGTGTGATCAAATAGCTTGACATATAGGGTTTGCGGTCTACTTTTTGTCTACAAGTTTTGAAAATTTAAAGTCCTGAAGGTAACTTTGACCGCTATCTCAGTGAGAAGTAATCCACACCTTCCATTGCTGCAGTGAAAGTCTGAACCCATTGATTTTCCTCTTTGAATACTGTCATTACTTGTCGACATACTTATATGATTTGGAGCAGCAGTCTTTGACATGGCGAGCAGCAAATGATTGTATCCGGGATTGGAACACTATTAGAACAGAAATGAATGCCTGGAATTGCCAAATCTCACTTGGGTTTAAACAATCTTGCTTATTGTTTCAAGCTGAAGTGGTATGATATAACTAGTGAAGGTGATTTATGGTAATATGTGACATGGACTTGGGGTGCGAGAAACTTCTGCCAGTTATCAGGAATCAGATTCGTCCATTTTCTATGTCACAATGTACAGGCTAACCCGCCACTCTCCCCCCCACCTCAAGAAGGCTCCTAAAGTCGATAAACGAACAGGGACATCCCCTGATCTCCCACATTTTATACTGTAGCATTGCATGTAAAATTTTAAATATTAACTGTTTGGGGATATGATACTGGAAGAATTGTTCCATTCTCATAAACAGTCCAATAAATTTTCCTTGTTTCCCTAGAAATTACAATTAACAATAAACCAAGGTAAATAACTAGAATGCTTTTGAAATTTGGGATTATAGCCCGAAAAAATCTAAAAACAAAAAGAAGATTAATAGTTCACCACTGAGGCATTTCATCAAACATATGGCGCACAATGCAAAAAATAAAGTCCAACAATCCAATTCAACTAATATGCAGTGCTTCTAACATTGACAATTAGAACACCAGTTGCAGAGAATCATAATTTTGTAGTAGGTTAGAGCTTTATACTTACTGATTTTGATTTGGCGAGTCGAGATTAGGGGCTTCGAGAATGGAATTTTTTTTCCTTCATAGTTGAAGATGCACTTGAATTCTATGGAGAAGGTAGGAAGGATTTCAGAAACGAAATCAATCCCCTGAAATCGCGTTGATCTCATCCTTTGTTTTCGGAAATCATCGATACGAATGGATGGGTTTCTCCGTTACTCGTTAATCAGAAGTTTACGACCCGATCCAGCAAATTAATTTGGTATTAATTTGGTTTATTTACAATGGACAAGTGGCAACCATCCAACGATGGAATAGAAGATGGAATAGGGTATTGGAATAGAGGATCCAAACCGCCATTCACTGTCCTTTCCCTCATATTACTACTTTTTAAAAGTCAATAGTCTACGGAGCAACATGATTACATGAATATGATCACGAGGAGAGAAACAATAATTTTTGGAGGCATCTAGATTAAATGGTAAATTTAAAACAATTCTTTAATTTTTAAAAATTATAATACCATCTCTTATATTTATATATGCAAGGTGTCATATTTTATTATTAATAGTATCATTTTATAGTATAAAATATGTCATTTTTGACCTTAGAAATGTCGCTTTAAATTTTTTATAAAAATTATAATTTTTTCATAAAAAAGTGTTATTTTTTGGGTTTAAATATATCACTTTTAGTCTTAAATGTGTCACTTTTAGTCTTAAATATGTTACTTTTACTTTGAAAAGTGTCTCATTTTTTTATAAATAAAAATTATTACGTTTGACATTAAAGTGTTACTTTATAACATTGAAAGTGTTACTTTTAAGAATTAAAAGTGTCACTTTTTAAAATTAAATGTGTGACTTTTGACCGTACAAATGTCATTTTGTCTTATAAATAAAAATTGTCGTTGTTTGACCTTAAAAGTGTCACTTTTTATCATTGAAAATATCACGTTTTAGTATTAAATGTGTCACTTTTTAGTATTAAGAGTGTAACTTTTTAGTATTAAGAGTATCATTTTTTAGCATTAAGAGTATCACTTTTTAATATTAATAAATTGTCATTTTTTAGTATTATAAGTGTCACTTTTTAGTATTAAGAGTGTCACTTTTTAGTATTAAGAGTTTCACTTTTTAGTATTAAAAGTGTCACTTTTTAGTATTAAATGTGTTTTTTAGTATTAAGAGTGTTATTTTTTATTATTAAGAGTGTTACTTTGTATTTTAATGAGAATTATAGTAAATTTCCCGTTATAGTGTCACTTTTAACATTAAAATGTGTCACTTTTTTGTTTTCATTATGTCACGTTTGGCTTTAAATGTGTCATTTAACATTTCGTCAAAGTCAGTTAGGATCCGTCAAGTATCTCAAGGCAATTGATACTAACGGAGCTGAGAAAGGATTAAAATGCAAGGCATGGAAAACATAAGAATTTCGACGAGAAACATTGACAGTACAGGGACACCAGAGAAAATAGCAGAACTTCTCATTAAAACTAAATAATGTGGACGTGAGTTTTGAACCAACAACCTCCTAGCACTAAACCTTGAAAATTCAACTTGGTAAAAGTTGAACAAACCTATTAATATGACTTTTATTAACATGTTTAATTATTAATCCGCAAATTTCTAAATGGGGTTCCGTCTTACTGATTTAGGATCCGTAAGACCGTCCTACACAAGTTTTTGCCTAATTTTTGTTCAATTTCTTCTTTTTACGCAAACGGATTATTTATCAAATGAAAATTTGTATTACTTTTCACAAATTAAATTTGTGTTTTATGATTTTGATAACAGACAATAATTTTGGAATGGATTGTATATTAAGTAAATGCTGATGCAGAATTAGCAAGAAAATTAATAAGTGCAATTGACCGAGTTTATGAGAAATCTATATATCTATATAAAAGCTATGTAGTTTAAAAAATGTAAAATTTCGTCAAAATAGATTTGCCAAAAAAGGAATGTAATACCCCAATCCCACATCGGGTACATGTGGGACTTGTGTTTGATTTATAAGATAGTCATGCGCTACTACTGGGTACCAACATCATCCATGGACTTTTGAGTCGGCTTGTGGTGGGCCTGATGACCCAAGGTGCTGCGTGCTCAGTGGGCCAGTGTGTGGGCTACATGTAGCGGACCGTGCTCTCAGGCTCGGGTCGTTACAAATGGTATCAGAGCGGGTCTCGGCCGAAAATGTAGGAACAAAGTGCAATGCGGGCCAAAGTGCTACACCGCAGAAGATGGGAGCCACCTCTTGATCCCCGTACGAGCCACCTCTTGAATCCTGCATCGTCCGGGGTATGATTCGGTCTTGACGAGGACGTCAAGGATTTGAGTGGAGGAGATTGTAATACCCCAATCCCACATCGGGTAGATGTGGGACTTGTGCTTGATTTATAAGATAGTCATGCGCTACTACTGGGTACCAACATCATCCATGGACTTTTTGGTCGGCTTGTGGTGGGCCTGATGACCCAAGGTGCTGCGTGCTCAGTGGGCCAGTGTGTGGGCTACACGTAGCGGACCGTGCTCTCGGGCTCGGGTCGTTACACTTAACAAGTTTATAGTTCTAAAATTTTAGATTCTTTTAGTTCTAAAGATTTTTAGAACCAGTTTGTTGTTCAAGGTGCTTAGGTATTTCCATTATCCTAATAAAAAAGTTTTCTATATTTTATAACAAGTTTATATATCAATAATATCAATAAATTATATAACAACCAGATTTCAAATAATTTACTCCATACAACAGTAATATATATAAACATTCATAATTATGATATATTATGAAATTTACAGACAATTTCATATAAATTAGTAAATAGAAAAAACAAATTAGTAACCGAGTATCTACAATAAATTCACTCTTAAGATTTACTTGCCACCGATAATGGTAATAGTCCGGAAAAATAATTATTGTATAAAGTATCAGCATATGCACTACTCCTATTGCCATTCAAATATTTTGTGTTTAATCGTCGAATACTTATTAAAATTCAAGCAATTTTATATTTGAAATCTATAAATCGGACCTAGGCTAAGGTTATATTGAACAAATAATTGAGAAATTTATAAGAAAATAAATATTTATCTGACCCAAGGGGTGGGAGAGATGGCAAGACTATGGGCCACACTTACCTATCATAAAATAGGAAAATAAATAAATATATACATATATATGACTTTTTTCTACTCCATTTTAATTAAATCTGAAGCTAAAAAATTAAATTCTTAATATATTTGTCTAGCCTACATGTTTAAAAATCAAGATCTAATATATGCAAAAAAAAAAAAAAAACTTTAACCTTAATTAAGAAATAAAAATCTTAGTATATATGTCTAGCCAACATGTTTAAAAATCCAGGTATAATATTTGCAAAACACATTAACCTATTAAAGTTAGTTTATGAAATATATATATATATATATATATATATATATATATATATATATATATATATATATATATATATTCAACTTAATCAGTAATAGGCCAAGGTTAACTTGAAATTTAATTTTACAAATATTTACCAAAATATATAGATCTAGGATATTTTTCTTCATTTTCACTAGATCCAAAAATAGAGTGCAGATCTGAAGTCAAAAAGTACATATCTGATGTTTATTTGTCCATTTTTGTCAAAATCAAATTTATAAATCAAATGTCCAACATAAAAAGTTGGGATCAGAAGATTTTTTTATCCATTTTGAAAAACAAATTAATAAAAAAACTCATATGCTTAAAAAATTTCTCAGATATGATAGATCTAAGTTTCTATTTTTATAAAAAATAAAAATAAAGTAAAGATGCATATTAATATATACTTAGTTAATTAACTATAAGATCTGTATATTTTCCATAATTAATTAAATTAAACTCTTAATTTTTTAATAATAATTGAAATTCAAACTTGTATTATACAAATTTCTCTCAAAATTTTATTTAAAAAAATATAAAAAATCTAAGCAACCAAGCTGTGAAATGGTTTGAAGGTATTCAATGTTAGGGTTTCTTGGAGGAAGACGACTAATGAAATCTTGAAACGAAGGATTGGAGGAGATGAAGAGGATGATGTGGGTACATATTCCGAAGAAAGGATAGGAACCTAGCGAAATATCAAGTATCTGTTATAGGACTTCTCCCAAGTCACACTAAGAATCTAGACTCAATAACTTTTGTTATTGAATTGTTGTATAAAAATTATGTTGCAGAATTTGTTATTCCTAACATTTTAGTGTTGGAGGTTCTATTTAGAGTATGTTATTTCCAACTTCAATTCTTTTTTATTAGATATAACAAACAGTTTGATATTTGACTATTTAATTAAAAAAGTAATTTTCATTTATTTATTTGTATATGTTTGTATTTTATTAACCAACATTTTTTTACATCCATTACACCAGTACAGAATAATATAAACTATAATCTCTATCGGTTTATGTCATCCACATACACAAGACTCTCATCAATTATTGATTTAACAAATAACGAAGATAGATCAATTTCATCTAATCATGTCTTTCCAAACTAGAAAATGCATTTAGATAACTCTCTGTCACTTTCTCAATGTAATTTTGTTTTGTTATATCTTATATATATTTTGTTTTCTTCTTCCTTTGAAGGATTATATTTTTACGTTCACAAACACATTAATACGGAATATTCAAATTTGTTTTACAATTACTATTTTGAGTGTGTTTCAATCAAAGTGTAAATCAAATAAAGCGTGAAATGGTTAAACTAACATTCAAAAGAAGAGATATTAGATATTATGTATACTTTTTAAATCAAATTCATGTGGAAATGGGTCCTATATATTGATTATTATATTTTCATATTTGTTTAATGTTTTTACATTGCAATGTATTTGGAATTTGAATGATATATATATATATATACACACACACACACATAACATTAACATTTGTGTTTTTTTAGGTTATTTGAAAATTACCAATCCAACACTTAAATCTAATTTTTTGTGGTACTTTTATTTGGTATCAAGAAAGATTATCTCGTTGTTTTAATATTAGCAATTCAACGTACGGTTTATGTCGTATGGAAGGATAAATACAACTTCATACTTTAAAACCACCCTTTATTGAATTAAAAGTAATAATCATACATTTTTAATGATAAATATTATATATAAAGCTGTATTCCAAAATTTATAATAATTTTTTCAAATATATGTGATTTTCTAGCTTTAATTTTAGTGTAGTTTTTTATTTATTTTGTTCACATTAAAGTTCTTAATTGTATATTTTATTCAATTTTATTTAAGTATATGATATTTCTATCGATATATTCAGTTTTATTAAAGTATATGATATTCTATTGATATATTAAGTTTTGATACATATTGGTTACTAACTTACTATTCATGATTATCAAATAATCATCTCCAACTATATGTATCAAAATTTGATATAATAATAATTTTGAAAAAATTATATCCAACACATATCAAAATATAAAAACAAAAATAAAAAATTAATATACAATAATTTACCAACACATATTATGGCATAAATATAGGCAAAACACACAAATGAGCCATCCAACTTTCCTACTTTTTGCAATTCGGTCACCAAAAGTTTGAAATATCTATTTTGGCCACCCAACTTTAATCTAGTTGCAAGCAGCCCATTTTTTGGATGGACGTTAGATTTAGCCATTAAGTCATGTCAATTATCTATTTTACCCCTGTCAATACAATTTTTTGCCTATTAGAAATCTAAAGGGGTATAACTGAAAACACAAACAAAAAGAAAGAACAATTATAATTAAAAAGGGATCAAACTATAAATGTTGAATCACAGACAAAACCTCCACTACGGTAAAATTCAAAAACAAAACAAAACAAGTAATCGAATCAACCAGTATCGAAAAATGTTGAATCAACGACAGAAAAACCGACCCACCCATGCCTCCAAGAACAAAAAAAGTCGAACATTGCATGTAATTCTTCAAGAAATTAGCGAAATAGTAGTAATAGAGGAGGACGAGGAGGAAAGTTACCACGTCGATGAGGATGACGAAGACTACGTTGTTGAGGAGGGCGCTTTCGAGCTTCTGGCTAATGGAGTCGGAGGGGCTTTCAAGGTAGACTAGGTTTGCGGCGGTACGGATTGTTTCTTCAGAGGAAGGGGTGGAGAGAGAGTAGACCAAGAGCACGACTTCTCCCACCACGAATTTCCCTATCACGATAGTCCAATCACTCACTCTCTTTCCTCCTCTTCCTCCAGTCACATCGATTCTACCAATCTCCAGATCCAGCCAATCCCTTTCATCTATAGCCGCCTCCTGCTGTCTCCGGTTTGTGTGTTTATGAGAGAGAGAGAGAGAGGAAGATAGAGAAAAGAACGAAGCAATTTTCAGATGGAACGTCCTAGATCTGGAAATCGATGAGTCCTAGGCTGCTTCCACTTCGATGCCGTCGACATCAACATCATCGTTGCTATCTTTGTTGTCTCCGGTGTGTGTGTATGTGAGACTTTGTTTCCATCTCTCGTGTGTGTGTGTATGAGAGAGAGAGAGAGGGGGGAAGAGAGATCGTTGTGATCTGGGTTGCTGGGTTTTCTTCCTGGAGAAGATGAAGATCAACAATAAACATTATTGACCCAGACATGTTGACCCAAATAACCTCAAAGTTCTATTATTTACAGTTTGATCCCTTTTAATTATAATTGTTTTTTTTTGTGTGTTTTTAGTTAGACCACTTTAGATTTCTAATAGACAAAAAATTGTATTTACATGGGTAAAATATATATTTGACATGACTTAACGGCTAAATCTAACGTCCATCCAATAAATGGGCTCGTTTGCAACTAGACTAAAGTTGGGTGACCAAAATAGATATTTCAAACTTTCGGTGGCCGAATTACAAAAAGTGGGAAAGTTGGGTGGCTCATTTGTGTGTTTTGCTCATAAATATATGATCAAAATGAAAGGTATTAAAATTAGGTGCGGTACTAGGGGAGGTATCAAATTTGGTACCTTCCCTTGTACGACATCTAATTTTGATGCATTTTACTTTAACCATTGGAGAGTCTAATACTCCTACATATGTATCAAAATTTGGTTTTGACCCCTACCATTAGACTTGCCCTTATAGAAGATAAATGATGACGAACTTAAACAATCGGCTTCAATCAACATATATTAAAAAAATCTTATACTTTTACTTTTATGTAAAAACAAATAGTCCCTACAAAAGTGTGTTTATTCAAAATATTAAAAACAAAATAAAATAAAATAACACCATTATTGAATTTCAACCCGAGCATGTAGGTCAAATAAAAAAACCTTGAACATTAACTAACGAACCAAGTTCCAGCAAAGCCGAACTAGATTTTTTTAAAAATAGGTCAAAATACAAATATCCCCCAATGTTTCCACCCAATCCCATAGTGGTACTCAACCTAAGGTTTATGCCAAACTCATACTGACGTTGCCAATTGTCCCATTTTGTATCCTCAGCCAGACAGACGTTTGATTTATAACGTTAAATAACACGTGCAACAATACGTACGGGGTAAAAAAGACATTTACATTATGTGGGCTCACAAAGCTCATAAAATTTTCATGAATTAGTCCAAAATACATCCCAATTCCAATTAAAGTGATGGCAGATGGTTCATCATCATCCCCAAAAACCAATCCAATCTGCCATGGAACCAATCACTCAGCAACAGAACCCAACACCAAACTTGAATTCCAACCCGACCCACCCTACGATGCCCTCTTTGTCAAACCTATCCTCTCGGTCATTGTGGATCGACATTCCTCAAGTCCCCTTAACCCCTTCCCAACAACAAGCAATCACATCATCCACAATTCTCCCCCAACAATCCCAACCATTACAGGAGCAAAAATTGCTTCAACAATATCGACAGGATAATTTATTAGCAACGTCCAATTTTCAAATGCAGCAGGGCTTACATTGAACCCCGTCGATTGTAAGCAACTGCAAAGGGAGAGTAACACAACCCGTGATTTTTGAAACTTAAAGGATGCATTTTGTGGTGGTGGACTTCACCAGAGCTCGTGCTTTGATGAAGATTGGAGCAAGACAGATGATATCGAAATTAGAAGTTAAGAATCGTATATGTGAAGGAGAGAAAATATATTTTTACTTCCTTGAGTTTTACAAAGTGTACGTCCCTATTTATATACAAGCTAGAGTATTATTTGGAGAAGGAGTCAATCCTTCCATAACTATCTCCTAGAATTATGCTACAAAATAAATCTTCCTAACTTACAATGAGTGAAATAAGGAAATGAGATAATTACATCCTAACTACAAGCTAAGGAGATATTGACGGTATCTCGTCAAATCTCAACACCCCCCCTCAAGTTGGAGAGTGTAGATCACACACACCCAACTTGCCAAGTAAAATGAGAAATTGACGGCTCCCCAAAGCTTTAGTGAGTACATCCGCCAATTGTGCCGAAGTATGAACTTTCCTTGTTGTGATGACACCTGTCTGAACATCGATTGCGCACAAGATGACAGTCAACCTCAATGTGCTTCGTGCGTTCGTGATGAACAGGATTTTGAGCCATATGCAAGGCTGCTTGCGTCACATAAGGACGGTCATAGGAGGCGTATGAGAAACGCCGAATGATCCAAGCAATTTGTGAAGCCATTTGAGCTCACATGTGGCATTGGCCATAGAGCGATATTCGGCCTCGGTGATGAACGGGATATGGTGGTTTGCTTCTTAGTCTTCGGGATATCGGAGACCCACCCGGGGAAAACAATATAGGCAGTAAGGGAACGACGAGTAATCGGACAACTAGCCCAATCCGAGTCACAAAAAGCCCGTAGCCGAAGGTCAGAATCGGCTCGAAGAAGAATACCTTGTCCAGGATGCCCTTTAAGATAGCGCACAACCCGTAGAGCAGCCGTCCAATGAGCCACCTTGGGGCTGGTCATGAATTGTGCAAGAGTATGCACACTATAGGAAAGTTCGGCCGTGTGATAGTGAGATAAATGAGGCGACCTATGAGGACGCCTATAAGGCTCATGATCACGCAATTCCTTATCTTCGGTTAAAGCCAGTCGATGATTTTGCTCAATGGGAGTAAGAGCTGGACGAGCCCCACGAAGCCCTGTTTCAGAAAGTATATCAAGTGTATACTTACGCTGAGAAAGAAAAATACCCTCTGGATGCCGTGACACCTCAAGACCCAAAAAATATTTGAGTCGGCCAAGGTCCTTCATGTGAAAACACTTACTAAGATAGGCCTTGAAATGAGAAATAGCATTAGGGTCATTGCCACCAATAACCAAATCGTCAACATATACCAGCACATGTATTTCAACAGCGGAAGCCTTATAGGAGAATAAAGAATAATCCGAACATGACTGGAGAAAACCATACTTTTTCAAGGCCGAGAAAGTTTTGCAAACCAACATCGAGGTGCTTGACGGAGACCGTATAGAGACTTTTGAGTTTGCAAACTTTACCTGGGAGGAAGATGCGAGGATGTCCCAAAGGAACTTTCATATACACATCTTCACTTAGATCACCATGAAGGAACGCATTGTGGACGTCCATTTGATGTAGTTCCAAGCCGCGAATGGAAGCAACAGAAAGAAATACTCTAACAGTAACCATCTTGATTGTTGGTGCAAAGGTCTCTTTAAAATCCACACCCTCAACCTGACGGTTTCCCAAGATCACCAAACGGGCTTTGTATCTTTCAACGGATCCGTCGGCATTATATTTTATTTTATACACCCATTTGTTGCCGATGACTTTCTTGTTAATGGGAGCTTCCACAAGTTCCCACGTGCCATTCTGATCAAGAGCTGCAAGCTCTTTGTTCATGGCCGCACACCATTGAGGAGATTGGACAGCCTCTCCATAGTGCTTAGGCTCAACACCCGAATCAATAGCTGCCAAAAAACGACGATGTGCTACAGAGAATTTAGTGCAATTGACAAAGTGTGCTAAAGGATACCGAGTACCTGAAGAGTTGTGTTGGGAGGATGAACGTGATGGGGGGCTGACTTGAGCAGTTAGCACATAATCGGTTGATGGATATCTCGTTGAAGACACCTTAGCACGCTGTCCTCGACCCAGAGTTTCAACAGTTTCAGGCGGAACATCATCTGCAATAACCTGAACAGCTGGTTGTTCAGTCTCTTGTGCAGCTAGTTGTCTCGACATCTGGACCGTCTCAACACTGTCTACCACTTGATCAGTCGGTTGTGCAACCACTTGTTCAGACGACTGGTCTGTCAACTGGTCTGTCACATGAGCACCTATACCAGTATCAATTTCATCCCCAATGTCCATATCAGCCGGAGGACAAAGAAACATATCGGAGTCTGTATAATCCGGATCTGTATTAGTTCTCATATTGGCAAAAGGAAACTCCTTTTCAACAAAGACAACATCCCTTGACACAAGCATCTTGTTCTCATCAAGATCATAGACCAACCATCCCTTCTTTCCATACGGATACCCCAAGAAAACACATCTCCTACTGCGACTAGCAAACTTATCATTGTCTTTTCTGGAATAATGCACATAACATAAAGACCCAAAAACCTTAATGTTTTCATAAGGAGGTGGTTTTCCAAAAATAATTTCATAAGGAGTTTTCCCATGTAACAATTTAGAGGGTGTACGGTTTATTAAGTAACCGGCAGCTAACACACACTCCCCCCAAAACTTTATAGGTAACTTGGCTTGAAACATCAAGGCACGTGACACATTCAAAAGATGACGGTGTTTACGTTCAACCCTCCCATTTTGTTGTGACGTGCGAACACAAGTAGTGTGGTGTTCAATACCAAGTTCAAAAAAATATTTTGTCAAACACATAAACTCCTGGCCGTTATCACTCCTAATCTTCTTAACACGCTTATTGAACTGTCTGTCAATCATAGCAAAGAAATTTTTTAAAATCTGAGAAGCATCACTTTTGTGGTGAAGTAGATAGACCCAAACGGCCCTAGAACAGTCATCTACAATGGTCAAAAAATATGTGGCACCACACATAGCAGGCTTTCGATAATCACCCCAAATGTCACAATGAATTAAATCAAAAATCTCAGCAGAGTTATTATCACTAGACAGAAACTTATCTCTACTCTGCTTTGCTTGACAGCAAATTCCACACACATCTTTATTGATACTATGACGGCTAATAAAAGGTAATAAACTGACGACTTTACTGGATGGATGTCCAAGCCTTTGATGCCAAACATGATAGTTCCCAGAATCCTTGATGTTGCAAACCCGTGTTCCTGTTGATCTTCTCAGATAGTACAGCCCCTCATCTTGTTCACCCGCACCAATCAACGTTTTCGATGCTCGGTCCTGTATTACACAAAGTTTGTCAGAAAATTGCACTAGAGTATTTGAATCATTAAGCAGCTGAGAAACAGATAATAAGTTGCAATTAAAAGACGGAGCATATAACACATTTTTTAGAACCAATTCTCTCCCAATCTCAACATCCCCTTCTTTCGTGGCCACAATGTATTTCCCGTTAGGTAAACCTATACGGTTTGGCACAATATTCCGAGTACACTTCAGCAGAGAAATATTCCCTGTTATGTGTCGATTAGCTCCACTATCAACAAGCCAAGGTGCATTATTCATCTTACCACTCATATGATCAGTTGTCTTTGCCGGTTGTGCGATCGGATGGTTGCACATGTGTCGAACAAGATTTTTGAAGTGACTCCATTGTTCCGTTGTAAGGCCCAGCATATGAGCCCGATCTGCATCTGTCATTCCATCATCAGACTGCGCCATGTTAGCCTTTGCAGTAGACTTTCTTTGTTCCGTGGAAGATTGTCCTCCACTCTTTCCTTTCATGTTCTTCGGAGATCTGCTCGCCCCACCATTACGGATAACCCACCACTGTAACATGTCTCCACTCTGTGACCCTTCTTCTTACGGTGAGAACAAACATAATTGTTCGCTTCGTCTTTTTCCCCCTTTGAACCATATGTGCCAATAGTTGTCGACCGGTTGTGCCAACAAGCTGTCGAAAGCAACAAAACTAACAGTGCGGGGTATTCATCACGCATTACCCGTACCCTTTCTTCTCGTACGATCATAGAGTATGCTTTATTAACACTTGGCAGTGGTTCGGTGTTCAGGATGGAAGATTTCACGTTCTCAAACTTCGGTGTTTCAAGGCCCATAACAAACTGATGGACCCTTTCTTCTTCACGCCTTTGAACCAATTTTGTGTTAACATGACATTTACAACCTGCACATGAGCAGGTTGGGAGTGCATCAAAATCGTTCAGATCATCCCACAGCTTCTTCACACGCCCATAATAGGCTGCCACACTTTCACCTTTTTGTTGCTTGCAATTCGCCAAATCTGATTTCAATTGTTGAACCCTCGGTCCATTTCCAACGAAAACCTTTCCTTGAGATCGTCCCAAAGCGTCTTTGCTTCCTCGTATATGTCACCGTAGATCGCAAAGCGGGCTCGATAGTGTTGAAAATCCATGAGACTACCATGGAGTTCACAGTCCTCCATTGATCAATCTCCTCGTCCTCCTCGGGCTGTTCAATGGTTCCATCAACGAAACCAAGCTTTGATTTGGCTCGAAGAGAACCTTTGAACACTCGTGCCCATTCCTCATAATTCTCTCCCTTCAATTGAACATGGGTGAGAATCATTCCTGGACTATCACTTGTCGACAGAAAGTATGGTGAACGCCTTTCATCCATCACTTTCTTCTTCTCGTCACTAACACCCGTAGACATGGTGCTTTAATCCGGATCTTGGTTGCTCTGATACCAAGTTAAGAATCGTATATGTGAAGGAGAGAAAATATATTTTTACTTCCTTGAGTTTTACAAAGTGTACGTCCCTATTTATATACAAGCTAGAGTATTATTTGGAGAAGGAGTCAATCCTTCCATAACTATCTCCTAGAATTATGCTACAAAATAAATCTTCCTAACTTACAATGAGTGAAATAAGGAAATGAGATAATTACATCCTAACTACAAGCTAAGGAGATATTGACGGTATCTCGTCAAATCTCAACATTAGAGATGGTGGGACTCGAAGTGGATGATTGGGATTTAGCATAAAAGAAGACCGAAGATGAAGATGGTGAACGTGAACGGAGCTAGCCGAGCTCGACTGTTGATGGAGAAACGAGTTCTCTCTTGGGCTAGAGCTTGAAGACGAAAGAGATGGAGACTCGATGTGGGGAAACACAACCCTGGTCAGATCTGGTCTTAGTGAGGCTGGTGTGGTGTTGAATAATGAGTATACTGGAGAAGAAAAAATGGTGGTCATGACTTGAAAAAAGGGAGATTTCCGGCGTTGGGTAGAGAGACTCAACCAGAGCGACGAAGCTAAAGTTGGTGGGGGTTAATAGACGATGGTGAGAGGGGGATATGGGTGAGGATTGAAGATAGATTGAGGGATGGATAGATCGCAGAGCTTCTTAGGGTAGAAGATAAATTGAGGAAGGGATAGACAAAAATGCTCATCGCGTGTAAGGGCACATGCTATTTAACGTTATGAATCAAACGCCCGTTTGCCTTAGGGGTGCAAAATGAGACAATTGGCAACGTCAGGTATGAGTTTGGCATAAACCTTAGATTGGGTACCACTATGGAATTGGGTGAAAACATTGGGGGGATATTCGTATTTTGGCCTAAAAAATATTACTATTTGTTCGGCTTTAATGCTTAATCTCTCAAATCTATGTATTTAAAAAATCAATTAATATTTTATTATATTTTTTTACCTGTTAACCAATAAAAAGTTTGGACATCACATTGTAGGAGCTAAATTTTGAATGTAAGCAATGTTAGAGACAAAGTCTTTGTCCCAAGAATGTTATTGCCTACATCGGTAAAAACGAGAAAATTGTATCTAGATGACATGAAAATCACAAAACGAAAAAATAATAACACTTGATCACTAAAATATAATTCATATTGAAATACTACTTAACTATCCTAAATCGTCATCACAATTGTAGAGACAACTTATTGACATATTTGAAACTAAATTACACATCTTATGAAATGGACAAATCTATAAAAATATAAATAAATATAAACTTTTCCATTTCCAACGGACCCGAATTTAATATTAGAAAATATTTCAACACCATCAAGATCTTAATTTTACTGTCTATTTTACATGTTAATAAATTGAGATCAAAATTTTTAATAATATTTTATACGTTAAATATTCTAAATTTTTTAAATAATATTTTAGCACCATCAAGATCTTAATTTAACGTATACTATTTTATACGTTAAAAGATGATGAACTTAAATAACCGGGCTTTAGCCAACATGTATTCTAATAATCATACAATTTTACGTTTATATAAATGCAAGATATTCCCTACAAAAATGTGTTTATTAAAATAATAGAAACATAATAAAAGTAACAAACCACTACTTATAGCTTCAACCCAAGCATGCACGTCAAACAAAAGCTAAGGTCAATCATTGGAAGTATCTGCTAGAAAGAAAATACATGGAATTCAATACAAGATTACAAAATAGAGAACAAAAGAAATTGTTAATGATGTTGTAATCTAGAAGACTAATGATACTTCGATAAGCCTTTGCAGTCTGTTGGTGTTAAGCCTTTAGAAGCCTGTTGGTTCTACTGAAACCAATGAAGCCTGTTGGTGGACAAAGTCTATTGTTGTAGAACGAAGTATGTTGGTCTGAGACCTGTGTCGAATACAATTTATTTAAAATAGATTCGTCCCTTCCCATATGTGTTTAGAAGTTTCATTGGTCTTCCCAAGTAAAAGCATATTTACTTTACTGATTAGTAGACATGATATCTTTGAATTGTTTTACCGTTTATGTAAACTATTTTGCCATTTATGTAAATGATCATATACTTTACAGATGAATCTTTCTAACACAATCCAATTATCATAGCTATGTTCATTCATGTCCTTGAACATACGTCTGGTTTTATGAGAGGGTCTAAGAATTGAGCCTCACACAATTCTCCTCGAAACGACCCTACTTCTCTCTCACATAGGTGATTCTTACTTAGGAACCATTAAAAGCCATCTGCTTATCTTTTTACACACGAGCATCACTATTACAAAGGATAACCCCACAGTGAAACTAAGAGTCTTTTTACAATTAGGTTGTCCCTTTAAACCTAGATCTTGGGATCTCTAGTCAACAAGGTTGAGTTTCCATTGTATCAACTCATACATAGAGACTTAAGTCACATTCCTTTGGAAGACTTATCAACTAACTCTTTATTTAACCTTTGGTTAATTGATCCGCTAAATTATCATTTGATTTCACATAGTCAATAGAGATAGTTCCAATTGAGAGTAGTTGTCTAATGGTATTATGTCTACAACATATATGTCTAGACTTACCATTGTATATATTACTTTGTACTCCGCCAATTGCCGATTGACTATCACAATGTATACAGATTGCAAACACATGTTTTGTCCATCTTGGAACATCTTTTAAGAATTGACGTAACCATTCAGCCTCTTCACCATTTTTTTCTAGAGCTATAAACTCAGACTCCATCGTGGATCTAGCTATGACAGTCTATTTAGAAGGTTTCCATGATATGGTTGCACTTGTCAAAGTGAATACAGATCCACTAGTAGACCTTAATTGAGTCTTTAATATCAGAGATCCAATTTGCATTACAGTATCCTTCAATCACTACTAGATCTCTAGTATAATGCAATCCATAATCACGATTAAATCTGAAGTACCTTAGTACTCTGAGTCTATGACTATCACTTTCCAGTGATCAGTCCCAGGATTACTCGTGTATCTACTCAGTTTACTCACAGCATAGGCAATGTCTGGTCTTGTACAATGCATTAAGTACATTAGACTTCCTATGATTCTTGAGTATTCTACCTGAAAGACAGTCTCACCTCTATTATTTGATAGATGTAAACTAGTGTCAATAGGAATTCTAGCTATTGTAATGCCATCCTTGCTAAATTTCTGAAGAATTTTCTCCACGTAGTGTGACTGACTTAAAGTGAGTCCATTTGAAATTCTAGAAATTTTTACTCCAAGAATTACATCAGCTAACCTCTTATCTTTCATGTCAAAATTCGAGTTTAACATATGTTTTGTGGATTTAATCATCTTATCATTACTTCCAATAATAAACATGTCGTCTACGTGAAGACATAAAATGACATTGCCTTTTTCAGTGTCCTTTACGTATACACATTTGTCACATTCATTATCTTAAATCCACAACCCAAAATGACATTATCAAAATTTCTCATGCCACTGTTTTGGTACTTGTTTTAAGCCATACAAAGACGTAACCAACTTGCACACTTTTTTTTCTTGCCCTGGAGAAGAAAAACCCTTTTGGTTGTTCCATGTAAATCTCCTCTACTAAATCACCATTTAGAAAGACAATCTTTACATCCATTTGATGTACTTCAAGATTATGCAATGCGGCAATTGCAAAAACTATCCTTATTGATGTTATTCTCGTAATTGGAGAATAAGTATCAAAGCAATCAAGACCCTCGCGTTGCTTGTAACCTTTAGTCTGGCCTTATACTTATCAATTGTTCAACTTGTCTTCATCTTTTTAATAAATTATAACTTATTCATCCAAACTCCAAATTGGACAAATAAATATATAATTTTGATGTTCTCACGGAGTAGAACACATTTCCACAATTACCTTTGTCATTACACAAATGACTCGTGAAGAAATCCGTACTTCAAGATTGCACAATTTCATTTTTTAAACACAATTTTTCCAACAGTATTATATGCAATGATGATTAACAAAAGTTAAGGAAAATATTTATTGTCGCATGTAGGACACTTCCTGAAGTATGGTTTAGAGCACATCACGGTTTTTAGGTTAACAAATCGTTCTGGTCTAAAGATATCGATTGATATGAGATAAAGAAGGAAAACTTACAAAATAACACAACAAATATTGTGTACAATGAATTTAAAATTTATCATATTACCGACACAATGATGTATTTTTATATAATTTTATTTGTTGTCTTTGTTTTGCTTGAATAAAATTTAATTAAAAAATTTATATGTCCGTGCGTTTAACGCACATGTGTAAAACTAGTTTTTATTTTAACCATAGAGTGACGGTAGATGGAAAAAAAAAACTTAATTTGAGACGAATCCCGTGAGGCTAGGAACCAAAACTAGTAATTTAAGATTTTTGTGTATATTATAGTTTTTAGAAAATTAATTAGTAATTTTTATTATTTATTTAATATAAATATTTCTAGAAAAACACTCATGATTTTCACCATTTTCTTAGAAATTAGTAATTAAATAAATAGGTGAACTTTTATGTGCTTTATGGATCCCATCGTTATAATTTTAATATTTTAGAGTATATTTGTTTGTATTTTTATTTTATAAGTTTTATTCACAATCTATAAACCAATTTCTAAACTTATAATTTCTATTTTTTGTGGTGAAAATCATAATAGTATTTATTTTTAATATATAATAAAAATTAATTATTAACTTTCAAAAAATTTACTATATACACATATCACTTTCTTAAAATTCTAATTTCTAAGAAAGTGATGAAAATCATGAGTGTTTTTCTAAGATATTTATTTCAAAAAATTAATAATTAATTTTATAAAATCTTTAAAAATTATTTTATGAGTTTTATTTACTATATACATATTAATTGCTTAATTTATTAATTTCTAAATAATTTTGATGAAAATCCCGAGTGTTTTCGTGAAATATTTATTTTAAGTACCTTAAACATTTAATTTATACTTTAAACTTTTAATTGGTACAAATTAATCCCTCTCATCTCAATTAATGGACCGAAGTATAACGATTTCTACCCAGGGACCCCCGCACATGCAAAAATGTCAAACTTTGATTACTACTGGCATACATTTCGGCTTTACAGGGACATAATCTAACTTTTATTAATGGTAAGAGGACCACTAGTGCACTTAACCCTTCACTTTATGATTGTACAATAAAAAATGGGTTAAGTGCACTATTGGTCCCTGTACTATGTAAACTTTTGAATTTAGTACTCCCTTCGTTTATAAATAATCGTCCTAATTGATCCGGCGCACAATTTAAGAAAATATAATTGGCTTGATTATTTATATTGGTTTAATGTGTAGTTTTCTTTAAAGTCCATGTGTATGTGGCTCATAATTAAAGTAGAGTAAAAAAGTAAGGGTAAAGTGGTAAAAGTGATGTTCTAAAAAGGTAAGTTTCAAACTGGACAATTATTTTGGGACGAACGAAAAAAGAAAGAAGGACGATAATTTAGGGACGGAGGGAGTATATATAATGCAAATGCACACCATTGATCAAGATTGACCATTGAGTTTGATGTCGTAAGAGTCTAGTCCGTTAAATGAGATCAGAGGGATCAGATTGTATAAATCAAAAGTGATGGGGAGTTATACATATTTGTACTTTTATGCTTTAAATCTTGATGATGAATTTTAAGAAAATTGAAAAATAAAAAACACACAAATAGACTTTAGAAATTCTTAAAATCCAATGACGGAATCCAATTTTTTTTCTTTGATCTGAAACGGTCTTCAACTATTAAAATTTCAAAAAGAAATCTTTCATAATTTTGTCTCAAAATAAAAAAAAAGTTTTTTTCAAAATGTCTAATCTAGGCTCTTTTTGTCTCCCTATGTAGTCTGTACTAGACTACTAGTACAAAAAACAATTATGGAGAAATTCAGGTCGATCCCCTCTGGAAATTTTTTATCCATTTTACATCCTTATATTTTTCCGTAACTGGAAAAAAGGCATGTTGATGAGGTCAAAACCTACTACAAGTAAATGCATTGGTCTCAAGTAATATAGTGTAAAGAATACGAATTGTCGAACCCACATGACAGACAATAATTATCAAAATCAATTATTTTATAGCTTTAATCTAGAGAAACAAATATTTTGAGATTTTAAAATAGCAAAATCCTGCTAAATTTGTTTTTCTAAAATAGAAAGTCATTTCTATGTAATAAAAGTGATGGATCATGTATTGAAAACATAAATCTGATTATCATTAAATATTGCTTATATGTGTTTAAATCAATTAAATACTACTTTGAAATATGTTATACAATAACTGAATAAATTTACTTGGTATGGTTTGATTTGATTCGATTAAGTGGTTCATCAATTTATACTTACACCCCAGAAATAGTCTTCATTTAATTGAAAATACATTGAATCATTGAAAATTTTAAATTGGTAACACGAAGCGAAAAAAAAAAACAGAAAATCACATCTAGATAACTTGAAAATTACAAAACGAAGAAAAACAAATCTTACTTGATCACGGAAATATAATTTATATCGAAATACTACTTAACGAATCTAATTCTTCATCACAATTGTAGAGACAACTTATTAACATATTTGTTCGATTTTTTATACTCAATCCCCGAAATCTTATCATTTTTTGTATTTTAAAAAATCAAATAATATTTTGTTGTAATTTTTTTTTACCAACTAATCAGTAAAAATCTTGAACATCACATTATAGAAGCTAAAATCATGAGTGTAAGCAATGTTGAAGATAATGTTTTTATCTCAAGAATGTCATTGTCTTCATCAGAAGTGTGATTGTCTTTCAAGTTCCAGAGAATACTTTCATTTGTAGTATCATATGCAATGCCAATTAACAGAAGTTAAGGTTAATCATTGTCTAAGACACTTCCTGAAGTATGGTTTAGCCATCATCACAATTTTAGGGAAACAAATCGTTCCGGTTTGAAGATATTAATATGCAATAAAGAGGGAAAGTCAACAAAATAACATAACAAATATTGTGTATAATGAATTCAGAATCTATCATTTACCGATACGATGATGTATTTCTATTTAAATAGTTGCAATTCATTATTTTGATTTTATTTTTTGTCTTAGTTTAGTTTGAATAAAATTTAATTAAAAAGATATTTGTTTGTGCGTTTAACGCATGTGTCTAAAACTAGTTAATTAACTAACACAAGGAAGTAATAACAATTATAGGGCTTGTTTGGTAGTCAAACAAGGATAAGCAGTATTATTAATCTCAGTATTATTAGTGCCCTCACTATTAATCCTCACTTGTATATTGGGGGTAGTTTTGAGATTAAAAATGTTAATCCCAATTTTTTTTAGTGAGAGCACTAATAATACCACCCCCCCTTGGTATTAATAGTAAGGGGGATAGTGACTCTATCCGGATACCTTGTGCTATTAGTCTCGACCACCTATTGCGTACCAAACATCAGGCAACTCAGCTTATTAATCCTATCTGACCTTAATCCTGGCTACCAAACGGCACCATAGTCTATTAATGAGAGCAAACACTAGGGCGGATATGGGATAACCCTCAAAGCTGCATAAAGGTTTGTAGAATAGATAGAAATGGCTATAGAATACATGAATATATATGTTGCTATTTTCCGTTCGTATTTTCAATCGGTTTGCGATTTTCGTATTAGAACCGATCACCATATTTGTACGTACGTCTTGTTCACTTCGGTTTTTCGTTAAGCCTTGGACAATGGCCATGAACTCATTGAAAGGATTTTCAGAATTGTATATTATTAACGTGAGTTACAGAGCTTTTATAATACAAGGGAAAATAGAGAATGAATACAACATAAACTAACTACCTTCGCTTAGCTGTGTAAAAGTAATAATGTAGAGGAAGTTGACAGTAAGTGGTATTCATCAAGGTGGAGAGAATGAGTCAAGGTAGGACTCAGCTTTATCTTCAACATGCCCCAGTAAGATGGACGGTCTGTCAGAAAGGCCAACTTGGATAGAAGCAGTTCAAAACGAGAACGAGACTGAGGTTTCGTAAGAAAATTAGCAAGTTGATCTCCCGTCAGAACATAAGTAACACGAAGAGTACTTTGTTGAACTTGTTCTCGTATTAATGGTAGGCAAGAGCTAGATGTTTCATTCTTGAGTGAAACACATGATTGGCACTGAGATGAGTAGCACCTAAGTTGTCACAGACTCACAGTAAACTACTGGTGTATGAACATGCTGAATACCAAGTTCTCCAAGCAGATTTTGAACCCACATGAGTTCTGTAGTAGTGGAAGCGATAGCCTTATACTCAGCCTCTATCGATGAACGTGTGATGGAATTTAATTTGTTTCTTAGAGCTCCAGGTGATGGGATTTTTACCAAGGAAAACTGTATGACCCATGGTGGACGTAATCATCCTTGTTGCCCCAATCGAGTCGGAGAATGCATGAAGTGTAATGGAGGAATCATCGAAGATTGTGAACCCTTTATCAAGAGTACCACATAGATAACAAAGAAGCCATTTTAAAGCCTCCCAATGTGCACTTCAAGGCATAGGCAAGAACCGAGATAGTTTATTGACAACAAAGGCAACATCCGGCCTTGTAAGTGTGAGGTATCGCAGTTCCAAAGAACCATTCGGTACTTTGTTGGGTTATCAAGTAAGTGGTTTGAAGTGAGGGTTAAGCCATGATCAAGCACCATGTGAGTTGAAACATGTTTGGCATTGAGCATGTGCAAGCGCAAGTAACTCAATAATGTATTTTTGTGACCGAGAAAGAGACCATGAGATGTGGGAGTGACTTCAACACCTAAGAAGAGTAATGCTAGGGCCACTCTAATAGCACTCAATTTTGGGTACCAAATGATATGACAACTGACATGTCATAAGTGGGTCCCTCTTCTTTACTAACTTATTAACTAAACCTTAGTTAAATTAACCTAACTAAAACCAATCAAAATTAACCTAACTAAAACCAATCAAAATTAATCAAAAGAAAAAGAAAAAAAGTAAACCCCAAAGACACTCTCTCTCAAACCCAGACAACAAAAGGTTTTCTCAGATCGACGCCCGGCAACGGTTGGGATCATCTCTTCAAGTCTCGCCCAGCTCTCTCTCTCTCTCAAGTTTTCTATCTCCATTGCAGTGACCAAATCACGCCCAAACTTTTCTCGATGAGATGAACGGCGACTCCTCTTCTTCTCCGACACCGGCAACTACCATTGTCGACGACATCACATTCGATGAATCTTCGGTCTCTCTGAATTTGTGGCCTACGTTGATATTCGATTTCTAATTTACCGCTTCCTAGATTTTCCCTAAAATGTGTAACACCAAATTTGTATTCTACGTTGATGTGAGATTAATCATCAAGTTTTTCGTATCAATTTGATATGTCAAATTTGGAGTATGATTATTTCAATGCTCATTGTTCTTTTCACTTGCCATTTTCGCTCTTGCATTTGTTATATATTGATGTGGCAAATTCCTCTGGGCCGCCTATTCTTTGGGTAGGATATCTAGGCTTGAATCGCTTCTTGAACCTCGACCGAAGCACGTAGAAAACCCGAGTGGATGTGCAGCGGGGCCTCGTGAAACCCCTCCCGGCGTGAGTAGTATCGGTGTAAAACGTAATACCGAGCTCAAGGAAGAGGATGAGTGTAGGAATGTGTGTACCTTGTTGCGGCTTGTGGAGGAGTATTTATTGGCCCTTTGTGGTTGAATCCGGCAGGATTCGGTTTCTTAGTTATCTTGTTCAACTAGGAGAGAATCCCTAAATTTTATGTAGGATACGCAATTGGTTGCGAGATATCGCAGATAAGGCAAGTGTCCCCGCCCACATATGATAACCTTTAACTTGATGATGTCTTGGCGGGCAAGCCGTTGGTGTTTTCTGCTTTCGGTGTTGGCATTGCTCAGCGGGGCCCCTTCCCGCCTGTATGATAGATGATGTATTGGAGCGCATATTACTCGCGCATGGCTCGCCTCGGACAATACCGCGCTCGACCTGTTTGGCCGGGAATACCATGCTCGCCGCTGAGCGCTGCCGCGCTAGTGGCTTTGGCGGGGCCTGGCAAGTGGCTTTTAGGTTTTTGTGCCAGACCCAGACGTGAGGATAGCTCGCTGTGATTAGGTTTGAGCCGGTATAAGGGGTCTTCAGTTTCAAGGCTCGGGAGTATTCATGCTCGAGGCGGGAGCGCATGATGTTATGAGGTTGCTCATAGCTCTGGCTCAAACACTTGGGAAAAATTGCATGATCGGCCGAGCGCTGCGGTAGATTGTCTCTGAAATGACAACCGTGCTGAGGCATCGTGAAGCCCGAGGGGTCCGCCAGAATTGATGGGCGCGCGTGAGCCGCCAAGGAGTAATCCGAAGAGAGGGCACTACTCCCTGATCTGCAAAATACTTTAATGCGTGCTGGCCGGGCGTGCGTGGTGATCCCTTCAACTTCAACTCTGCGCCCAAAACCCCCATTATTTTCTTATTTAAGCCTAAGTTTCATTTTGGACCCTACGATTTCAGATTTCTAGAGAGAGAGAGAAGCCCAGAAAATTCCCGCGGCTTGCTTCCTCAAGACGCCCAACCGGTGTTATCGTCCGCTTGCTTCTTCCCTTTCGCACTTTGATTTCTAGACTCTCGAAACTTAACAAGAAGCTCTTTTTCTTCATATCTCCTGCTCATTTCAGTGCTTACCTTTTTTCTTCCATTTTTGCATTTTTGGGTAAAAAGTCCTCCCCCCTTTGATTCTTTCGAGTATCTTTGATGTGCTGGGAGCACTGCAAAGGTTGAGATCAAGGAGGATTACCCCTCATGTCTTGCTCGCTGTGCATGGCCCATGGTTTTACCTAGACTTAGGGCTTTTTTCTCCCTTTTAGACTATGAACTCGACCATTGCTTTTCCTCGATCTCTGTGTAGATGTCGGATGAGGTTTCTGAGAATGACCGGAAGAATTTTAGCTACGGGCGGGCAAAAACGATCCAATGAAGGAGAGGTCCCCGGCCCTTGACGTCGTGTTTGAAGAGGGCGACGAAGTCTCAGGCCGGGTAGGTCGAAGCCGCGCGACCATGCGTGCCCTTTCAAGCCCATGTGCCCGTAATTGCTTTGTCCTCGAGCTTGTCCGGAGAGAAGTGGTTACCGCTGCCACCGGCTGGCAGGCTACGCACCTGGCCGAAAGGAGGAACCCATGCTCGAAGAGCTGGCCGAGGACCTTAGTGGCACCCGCCGGGAGACTTTGGCTATTAATTGTCCTAATTCTACCGAAGAAGATTCTCGACAATATTCGATTCCGCTGAGAAAAGACGGCTACGCATACAAGAAATGAGGCTACCACTGCCTCCCCTTCCTGCCTCGATGTCCAACGCCGATGAGACCCTATATGGCCTCAATCGGGCATCCTCGACGACCCTTTGAAAAGCTCATCGCTTGGTTTACTCACTAGGATAGATCCGAGACCACCACGCCGAGAAAGTCAAGCTTTTGTTTGATGGAGAGTTCCTCGTGACGGGAAGTCGCTTCAGAGATTTTTCCCGAGTGGAGCGATGATGCCGAACACCGTATCGGGCCCTCGATGGCATACATAGTGGCATGCCTGGCTATTGCGGATGAGCCCACGCTAAGTTATTCCGCCTGTTCATACTCACCTGACGCTATGTCTGAGTTAACGCGCGGTCTAACTCGAGTCTCGCAAGCTTCCTCGATGTCCTGGTCGAGGCTCGACCGAAGAGGGCTTTCCTTTTCGCCTCGTTATACCCTTGCCCCTGTTTTATTTTTCTCTCGATCGCTTAAATAACCGCTTGATCATTTAATATCATGATCGATTTTCTTTGAGCGATGATGACCTTAAGACAGCCTCGTGAGCTTGAGGTCGAGGAGAGTCAAGGGTGGCCGCCAGCAGCAAACCACCTCGAATGTGCCCCTAGTTCCTTTTGGCCCGCCGGCCAAGAAAACTCCAACGCGAAGAAACCGCTTGAAACACTCCTCCTCCTCCTCCCCACCCGGCTGGATGTACCCGCCTCGGGTTGATGGTGCGGAGCCGCCGTGGGGGGAAAAGAAAAAAAGCGCCCAGCGGCCGATAGACTAAAGCCACGGGCGCGAACTCTGAACTGCTTGCAGGAGTCATTGAAGTAGTGGCTGAATCCCGGCTACAAGATTCGACTATCGTTCTTCTTTGCCCAGAGCCATAGTTAGCGGTATCAGAGGTCCACAACATTGGGCACATTGATTTATCTGCTCG
>CM028380.1:148514920-148623239 GCA_013146195.2 Codonopsis lanceolata
GTAGGGGCAGCTTCCTCGGTACTATTGGTGGTGTCGGGATGGTAACCGTCATCGGCTTGATCTTGGGCGGTGTCGGCCGGTGGTTGAGGGAACTTGAGATGCCGGATCTCCGTCATAAGGTCGGTAGCAGTAGGATTGGCGAGGCGGATTCGAGACAAGCCACTTCCGGTTGGCGGCCTCGGCTATTGATCGATTCGTCCTCATTAAAGGGAGCGAGGGAGTGGGCGGGGCGAGAAGGAGCAAGATAGAGGATTAGCTCCCCATTCGGCAAGTTGCTCGGGCTAATTCCAATCCACTACATGCGATCCGCACTCAAGATGTGGTTCGTCCCTGCCGAAAACGGATAAGCTTCACTCTATTTGTTAAGCAAAGTCGTTTGATCTCTTGTAGTCTTCAATGATCTGCTTGCTTTTGCTCATACTTGTTAAGAGCCGACCTACGATACCAATTGCTCGAGCTTTGTGGCCGGTGGCGTTAGCGACTTCAAGTCATTTGGCAAGCTAGCAGCTCGCCGTACTCTCTGTATGTTGTTAAGAGCCGCTTCTTGACTTCTTGGAAAGGCTCAGTTGGGCTTCCAAGGCTGCTTTCTCGGCGACCTTGGCTTCGGTCACTTTCGGTGAGGATTCCTCGCTATTTTTAAGTCGGCTCGGATGCAGTTGATCTTTTCTTCTAGGCCGTTCTTTTCGGCAGCCAGGGTGTCTTTCTCGGCGGTAAGGGTATTGTTTTTGTTGAGATTTGTGATTAGGCGCTCGTACATCAAGATGGATTTATTGGCGATCTGTTAAAGAAATCGCAAGTCAAAAATAAGGGAGAAAGGAAAGAAAATAAAGGATAAGAGGAGGGTATTACCTCAGTCATACACATCCCCATTTCTCCAATCAAGACCGAGCTTGCACAGTCGGCATACTATACGGATCCCACGTGGTGTAGGCCTTCATCGAGACCAAGTCCGTAGTAGCTTGGAAGCCACTTCGCTTGTGTCTGGCGATGTTGTTGAGAGTGCAGTCGTTAGCAAGTTCCCACTAATGAGGCGGCCTTTGGTTGTCGTCGAGGCATGAGGAAATCTTCTGTTGCCAAGTAGGAAGTTGGGAGCGCTCTCTTCACTACGGCCTCATGCGCCGTCTATGCTTCCTCGGGCTTTCAGTTTGTTCAACGTTGACAGGGGGTGAGACAGTTACTGTTTCTCGAACCAGGGGAGCAGGAATGAAGGTTGATGCAGCTTGTTCGGGTTGTTGGCGTTTTGTTCCACGGCTTGAGGTCGCGGGACAGTAGGAAGATTAATGGCAGGCTGGGTTGATAATTGTTTAGCTCGCTTGTTGGAGCTTCTTTTGGCGGCTTGCATGAATTTGGAAGCGTCTGTCGGTGCTCATGCTTGCACAAGGTCAAGAAAATGTTAGCATCGAGGAAAGTATAAGCATGTTGAATTATCAAGGAAAAGGATGTGAAGTAAGCAGTTGAGAGTAACGAGAGAAGTGAAAAGTCAGTCGTGAAAGAGTTCGGTCGAGCACAATCCTCGCATCGCTAGGGGAATTTGTCCCATGGCAGAACCCCGATGGGATGGGGAATTTAAGATTAGCCGTAACTCGGGGTTCTACTCCTTGATGGGGAAGATAGGAGATCAGCGGATCGTAGAAGGCCGAGGTCGAAGTGAGCTCGCCGGTCCAACACAAAATTTTGCGGCTTGTCCTCCTTGCTCCCAGCCCATTCCTAAAGGCTTTAACTATTCTAGGCTCCCCAGCTCGGTAGGCGTGTTTATCGTTTTCCGGAAGACCGTAGTCGCTAATATAAGGAGCAAAGGGCCAGCCAATGCTCGATTCAATAAGTAAGGCCTTCCGTCGACCATCAACTTTGTTGGGGTTTGTCGTAGAAGCTTGAAAAGCCGTGGTTTGAGCAGTGTTGATCTGACCGGTTTTTCTTATCAAGTGAAAGAAGGAAGAACTTCCGGAATAAAGTCATATCGGGATCGAACCCGAGTGAACCGGCAGGCTACGGTAAATGATACTAGGAACCTAACAGTGGTTAAGGTCAGGTCACAGGGAAGGGTGTTATAAGCATTCATCAGTTCGACGATGAATGGGTCGAGGAAAGACTCGAGTCCGACTTGGAAAAATCGAAGTAAAATACCATTTTATCTCCACGGAAGTTATGGCCTTCTTTTTCTATATCTAAATCAAAAGCGCGAACTGCAGTGCAGTTGGGATCTATTCCTAGCGAGTAGAACCAGGTACTAACCTCGTCCTCGGAGTTTAAATCTTCCCACCTGATTGTGGGAGAAGAGTAAGGGGAGGCAGGAACAAACGAGGTTTGGCTTGGTCCGGGTAATTGTTCGTTCGGGCGAGGAAGACCACTCGCTTGTTCGTTGTTGACCTGTTGCTCGTTAAATTGTCTGGGTTTTCGCCGGCGAGTGATCAACGGAATCACGTCTTGCTCGCTCTCCTCCGAGGATGAGGGCGAAGACGGAGACATCTCTCTTGGAGCTCCGTGGTCGTAGCTCCTGCCTTCAACTTCAGAAATAGTCCCTTCGCTAGACATCCTACAGGAAAAGGAATCGAGAATTGTAGGTTAGATATTGATCGGGTGAAGTACGGTAAAAAGAAGTTGACTATGGCACACGGGTTGTAAGATCAAGATGCGGTGCGGCCATGGTTTTCGATTCCTTGGAGTGCGGGTTGCTAATTCGTAAAAGGCGAAGGCAATTGAGTTTTGGACAAACAGTTTACCGAAAATCGGAAAGGGGGTTTACGCAGTGTAAACCCTAGTTCAGAGATTAAGAAAGTGTAATGCAGTGGGATGATGAAGAAGGGGCAGTGAAATACCTGGAAAACTTGGGGAGATCTTGATTATGCTTTTAAAATACGGCAATGATGCAACCCGGGAAGCGGTTCTTGATGGAGATCTGCAGGAAGTTTCGTCTGCTTCGTCTATCTGTTTGAGAGTTGCTCTGAATCGCGGTGAGGTGTAAAGTTGTGAAAGAATTGAGTCCTGCTTCTTATACTCAACAAAGCCGCCGGTTGGGGAATCAAATCATTGGGCCCGAAGCACGAGGCGCGGCGAACGAGGCCGCATTTAATGGGCATAGGGAGTTGGACAGCCTTTTTGGCGGGCCGACAAATGACGTTGTACTCTTAAAAGAAAGCGCTTGTTCAAGACGTTGTGAATTGCCGCTTATTTAGCTTTTGGTTTTAAAATTTCGGAGGGAGGTGTTTTGAAATTTTTTGGGTTCCTCCTCGTCATGAGCATGAATACTCGGTAAGACAAGGAGTTGGGGGCTACTGAGCTGCCCGGCCCAATTAGGCCCAAGCCAAGAGCCACGTGTCAGGCGTGTGTATCTTCCGAGCAAGCGAGCAAAGATGTTACAGTAGCCTAAAATCTACTGCTTTTGGTCGGGCTACATACTTGCGAGATGGGGCTAAGTTACACGAGCAACATCGATGAGCGAGCATCATTGCTCGATTGCACCGATAAGAGTTACAAAATAGTTGAGGACACTCGTATAGGAAAAGATCAAGATAACGGTTGAGGGTGGTTACACCCGAGCAATAATCCCGACCATAAGCCATGACTGTTTGCAGGGGAGTTAATGCTCGTCATGGGCAGTTAATACCAATCATGGGCAGTTAATGCTAATCATGGGCAGTTAATGCCAATCATGGGCGGTTAATGCTAATCATGGGCGATTATTCATGATTATGGGCGCTATGCCTATATAAAAGCTTGGCAAAATTTGGAGAGAGGTATGCTAATCGATTCTCTAGCCAAAACTCCAAATTGTTTATTCACTTGCCAACTTGCGTACTAATTTACAGGAGGAGGGCGGACGCCCGCCCAGGTTCACGTTGTTCTTCTTTATTTCGAGTTGAGCTCGGAGGATCTGCAAACACGTTGAAAGCCAGGTGTTTGAATTGGGCTTATCAAGTGGGTCCAGATTATTTTAGACGCATTATTTTCTAAGATATTTATTTCAAAAAATTAATAATTAATTTTATAAAATCTTTAAAAATTATTTTATGAGTTTTATTTACTATATACATATTAATTGCCTAATTTATTAATTTCTAAAGAATTTTGATGAAAATCCCGAGTGTTTTCGTGAAATATTTATTTTAAGTACCTTAAACATTTAATTTATACTTTAAACTTTTAATTGGTACAAATTAATCCCTCTCATCTCAATTAATGGACCGAAGTATAACGATTTCTAGCCAGGGACCACCGCACATGCAAAAATGTCAAACTTTGATTACTACTGGCATACATTTCGGTTGTACAGGGACATAATCTAACTTTTATTAATGGTAAGAGGACCACTAGTGCACTTAACCCTTCACTTTATGATTGTATAATAAAAAATGGGTTAAGTGCACTATTGGTCCCTGCACTATGTAAACTTTTGAATTTAGTACTCCCTTCGTTTATAAATAATCGTCCTAATTGATCCGGCGCACAATTTAAGAAAATATAATTGACTTGATTATTTATATTGGTTTAATATGTAGTTTTCTTTAAAGTCCATGTGTATGTGGCTCATAATTAAAGTAGAGTAAAAAAGTAAGGGTAAAGTGGTAAAAGTGATGTTCTAAAAAGGTAAGTTTCAAACTGAACAATTATTTTGGGACGGACGAAAAAAGAAAGGAGGACGATAATTTAGGGACGGAGGGAGTATATATAATGCAAATGCACACCATTGATCAAGATTGACCATTGAGTTTGATGTCGTAGGAGTCTAGTCCGTTAAATGAGATCAGAGGGATCAGATTGTATAAATCAAAAGTGATGGGGAGTTATACATATTTGTACTTTTATGCTTTAAATCTTGATGATGAATTTTAAGAAAATTGAAAAATAAAAAACACACAAACAGACTTTAGAAATTCTTAAAATCCAATGACGGAATCCAATTTTTTTTCTTTGATCTGAAACGGTCTTCAACTATTAAAATTTCAAAAAGAAATCTTTCATAATTTTGTCTCAAAATAAAAAAAAAAAAATTTCAAAATGTCTAATCTAGGCTCTTTTTGTCTCCCTATGTCGTCTGTACTAGACTACTAGTACAAACAACAATTATGGAGAAATTCAGGTCGGTCCCCTCTGGAAATTTTTTATCCATTTTACGTCCTTATATTTTTCCGTAACTGGAAAAAAGGCATGTTGATGAGGTCAAAACCTACTACAAGCAAATGCATTGGTCTCAAGTAATATAGTGTAAAGAATACGAATTGTCGAACCCACATGACAGACAATAATTATCAAAATCAATTATTTTATAGCTTTAATCTAGAGAAACAAATATTTTGAGATTTTAAAGCTAAATCTATATATATAAAGCATAGGTAGTATAAAAATAACAAAATCCTGCTAAATTTGTTTTTCTAAAATAGAAAGTCATTTCTATGTAATAAAAGTGATGGATCATGTATTGAAAACATAAATCTGATTATCATTAAATATTGCTTATATGTGTTTAAATCAATTAAATACTACTTTGAAATATGTTATACAATAACTGAATAAATTCACTTGGTATGGTTTGATTTGATTCGATTAAGTGGTTCATCAATTTATACTTACACCCCAGAAATAGTCTTCATTTAATTGAAAATACATTGAATCATTGAAAATTTTAAATTGGTAACACGAAGCGAAAAAAAAAAACAGAAAATCACATCTAGATAACTTGAAAATCACAAAACGAAGAAAAACAAATCTTACTTGATCACGGAAATATAATTTATATCGAAATACTACTTAACGAATCTAATTCTTCATCACAATTGTAGAGACAACTTATTAACATATTTGTTCGATTTTTTATACTCAATCCCCGAAATCTTATCATTTTTGTATTTTAAAAAATCAAATAATATTTTGTTGTAATTTTTTTTACCAACTAATCAGTAAAAAGCTTGAACATCACATTATAGAAGCTAAAATCATGAGTGTAAGCAATGTTGAAGATAATGTTTTTATCTCAAGAATGTCATTGTCTTCATCAGAAGTGTGATTGTCTTTCAAGTTCCAGAATACTTTCATTTGTAGTATCATATGCAATGCCACTAACGTAAGTTAAGGTTAATCATTGTCTAAGACACTTCCTGAAGTATGGTTTAGCCATCATCACAATTTTAGGGAAACAAATTGTTCCGGTTTGAAGATATTAATATGCAATAAAGAGGGAAAGTCAACAAAATAACATAACAAATATTGTGTATAATGAATTCAGAATCTATCATTTACCGATACGATGATGTATTTCTATTTAAATAGTTGCAATTCATTATTTTGATTTTATTTTTTGTCTTAGTTTAGTTTGAATAAAATTTAATTAAAAAGATATTTGTTTGTGCGTTTAACGCATGTGTCTAAAACTAGTTAATTAACTAACACAAGGAAGTAATAACACTATAGGGCTTGTTTGGTAGTCAAACAAGGATAAGCAGTATTATTAATCTCAAGATATTAGTGCCCTCACTATTAATCCTCACTTGTATATTGGGGTAGTTTTGAGATTAAAAATGTTAATCCCAATTTTTTTTAGTGAGAGCACTAATAATACCACCCCCCCCTTGGTATTAATAGTAAGGGGATAGTGACTCTATCCGGATACCTTGTGCTATTAGTCTCGACCACCTATTGCACCAAACATCAGCAACTCAGCTTATTAATCTTATCTGACCTTAATCCTGGCTACCAAACGACACCATAGTCTATTAATGAGAGCAAACACTAGGGCGGATAAGGGATAACCCTCAAAGCTGCATGAAGGTTTGTAGAATAGATAGAAATGGCTATAGAATACATGAATATATATGTTGCTATTTTCCGTTCGTATTTTCAATCGGTTTGCGATTTTCGTATTATAACCGATCACCATATTTGTACGTACGTCTTGTTCACTTCGGTTTTCCGTTAAGCCTTGGACAATGGCCATGAACTCATTGAAAGGATTTTCAGAATTGTATATTATTAACGTGAGTTACAGAGCTTTTATAATACAAGGGAAAATAGAGAATGAATACAACATAAACTAACTACCTTCGCTTAGCTGTGTAAAAGTAATAATGTAGAGGAAGTTGACAGTAAGTGGTATTCATCAAGGTGGAGAGAATGAGTCAAGGTAGGACTCAGCTTTATCTTCAACATGCCCCAGTAAGATGGACGGTCTGTCAGAAAGGCCAACTTGGATAGAAGCAGTTCAAAACGAGAACGAGACTGAGGTTTCGTAAGAAAATTAGCAAGTTGATCTCCCGTCAGAACATAAGTAACACGAAGAGTACTTTGTTGAACTTGTTCTCGTATTAATGGTAGGCAAGAGCTAGATGTTTCATTCTTGAGTGAAACACATGATTGGCACTGAGATGAGTAGCACCTAAGTTGTCACAGACTCACAGTAAACTACTGGTGTATGAACATGCTGAATACCAAGTTCTCCAAGCAGATTTTGAACCCACATGAGTTCTGTAGTAGTGGAAGCGATAGCCTTATACTCAGCCTCTATCGATGAACGTGTGATGGAATTTAATTTGTTTCTTAGAGCTCCAGGTGATGGGATTTTTACCAAGGAAAACTGTATGACCCATGGTGGACGTGTAATCATCCTTGTTGCCGGCCCAATCAGAGTCGGAGAATGCATGAAGTGTAATGGAGGAATCATCGAAGATTGTGAACCCTTTATCAAGAGTACCACATAGATAACAAAGAAGCCATTTTAAAGCCTCCCAATGTGCACTTCAAGGCATAGGCAAGAACTGAGATAGTTTATTGACAACAAAGGCAACATCCGGCCTTGTAAGTGTGAGGTACTGCAGTGCTCCAGCAACCATTCGGTACTTTGTTGGGTTATCAAGTAAGTGGTTTGAAGTGAGGGTTAAGCCATGATCAAGCACCATGTGAGTTGAAACATGTTTGGCATTGAGCATGTGCAAGCGTGCAAGTAACTCAATAATGTATTTTTTGTGACTGAGAAAGAGACCATGAGATGTGGGAGTGACTTAAACACCTAAGAAGAGTAATGCTAGGGCCACTCTAATAGCACTCAATTTTGGGTACCAAATGATATGACAACTGACATGTCATAAGTGGGTCCCTCTTCTTTACTAACTTATTAACTAAACCTTAGTTAAATTAACCTAACTAAAACCAATCAAAATTAACCTAACTAAAACCAATCAAAATTAATCAAAAGAAAAAAGAAAAAAAAAAGTAAACCCCAGCACACTCTCTCTCTCTCAAATCAAGTCTCGCCCCAGCTCTCTCTCTCTCTCTCTCTCTCTCAAGTTTTCTATCTCCATTGCAGGTGACCCGAAATCACGCCCAAACTTTTCTGATGAGATGAACGGCGACTCCTCTTCTTCTCCGACACCGGCAACTACCATTGTCGACGACATCACATTCGATGAATCTTCAGGTCTCTCTCTGAATTTGTATTCTGTTGATATTCGATTTCTAATTTACCGTTTCCTAGATTTTCCCTAAAATGTGTAACACCAAATTTGTATTCTGTTGATGTGAGATTAATCATCAAGTTTTTTCGTATCAATTTGATATGTCAAATTTGGAGTATGATTATTTCAATGCTCATTGTTCTTTTTCACTTGCCATTTTCGCTCTTGCATTTGTTATATATTGATGTGGCAAATTCCTCAGCTTGGGCCGTCTATTCTTTGGGTAGGATATCTAGGCTTGAATCTGCTTCCTTGAACCTGACTGAGAACAGAGAAAACCTGAGTGGATGTGCAAGGCAGGGCCTCGTGAAACCCCTCCGGCGTGAGAGTAAGTATCGTGTGTAAAACAGAATACCAGAGCTCAAGGAAGAGGATGAGTGTAGGAATGTGTGTACCTTGTTGCGGCTTGTGGAGGAGTATTTATTGGCCCTTTTGTGGTTGAATCCGGGCAGGATTCGGTTTCCTTAGTTATCTTGTTCAACTAGGAGAGAATCCCTAAATTTTATGTAGGATACGCAATTGGTTGCGAGATATCAGGAACAGATAAGGCAAGTGTCCTGCCCACATATGATAACCTTTAACAGTGTCTTGGCGGGCAAGCTGTTGGTGTTTTCTGCTCGGTGTTGGCCTGAGCGGGCAGGGCCCTTCCCGCCTGTATGATAGATGATGTATTGGAGCAGACATATTACCCGGGCATGGCCTCGGCTCGACAGGCCTCGACTGTGTTTGGCCGGGAATACCATGCTCGCTGCTCGATGCTGCCATCGCTTTGCTTGCTAGGCCTGTGGGCCTTATAAGGTTTGTGCTTGTGACCGGCACGTGAGGATAGCTCGTGTTCTGCTCGTGATTAGGTTTGAGCCGGGTATATCAGTGGCCCCTAGCTTCGTGCCTGGCGAGTATTCATGCTCGAGGCGGGGAGCGTACAAGATGTTATGAGGTTGCTCATAGCTCGGGCTCAAACACTTGGGAAAATTTCTGTAGAGTAATGATCGGGCTGAGCGTTGTGGTAGATTGTTCTAGAACTTGACAACCAAAGGAGCGTATCGTGAAGCTACCGAGGGGTCTCCGAGAATTGATGGGCGGCGCGTGAGCCGCCAAGGAGGTGACCGAAAAGATGGGGGCACTACTCCCGGGACGGTGCATTTAATGCGTGTGCGTGGGCTGGCGGCAGTGTACTGTCCCTTCAACTTCTAGCTCGGCGCCCCAAAAACCCCAGATTTTTCGCCTATTTAAGCCGGAAGTTTCCGCCCATTTTGGACTTTACGATTTCTTAGATTTCTAGAGAGAGAGTAGTGAGAGAAGCTCTGCAAAATTCCTGCTGCCGGTTTCCTGAAGACGCTCCAGTCGCCGGTGTTATCGTCGTTGCTTTTCCTTTCAGACCTTGATTTCGCGAAGTAGACTCCCTTCAGAAACTTAACAGTAAGTCTCTTTTTCTTCATATCTCCTGTTCATTTTGTGCTTACCTTTTTCTTCCATTTTTGCATTTTTGGGTAAAGTCCCCTCCCCCTTTGATTCTTTCGAGTATCTTTGATAGGGCTAGGAGTGACTGTAGGTTGAGATCAAGGAGGATTACCCCCTGTGTCTTGCCTGCTAGGCGGGCATGGCCCATGGTTTTACCTAGACTTAGGGCTTTTCTTCTCCCTTTAGACTATGAAACTGACCATTGCTTTTCCTCGATCTCTGTGTAGATGTCGGACAGAGAGTTTTCGGAGAATGACCGGGAAGAATTTAGCTATGGCGGGCAAAACGATCCAATGAGCAGCGAGAGGTCCCCGTCCCTTGACGTCGTGTTTGAAGAGGGCGACGAGTCTGTGGCCGGTGAGGTCGTAGCTGCGCGACCATGCGTGCTAGTGCCCCCACAAGCCCATGTGCCCGTAATTGCTTTGTCCGCCTCGAGCTTGTCCGAAGGAGAAGTGGAGCAAGGCCGCTTGGCCACCGGCGGGCAGGGCCACGCACGGCTGGCTGAGCAGGAGGAACCCATGCTCGAAGAGCGGGCTGAGGACGACGTGCTACCCAGTGCCGGGGAGACTTTGGCTATTAATGAGGTCTGTAATTCGGCCGAAGAAGATTCTGACAATATTCCGATTCCGTGGAGAAGAAGACGGGCCATGCATACAAGAAATGAGGCTACCACTTCTGCCCCTTCCCCGGCCTGGATGTCCAACGCTGATGAGACCCTCTATGCCGCTCACTGGGCATCCTTGGACACCCTTGAAAGGCTCACCGCTTGGTTTACTTCACTAGGGATAGATCCTCGAGACTACCACGCGGAGAAAGCTGTTTTGTTTGATGGAGAGTTCCCGCGTGAGCAGGATGGGAAGCTGCTCTTTTTTGTAGATTTTTTCCGAGTGGGTTTACGATTGCCCCTCGATCCATTCTTCCTCCAGTTCCTGAAGGCCTTTTGCCCGATGCCCAGCGATTTGATGCTGAACACTGTACGGGCCCTGATGGCATACATAGTGGCATGCCGGCTATTGCGGATAGAGCCCACGCTTAAGTTATTCCGGCGCCTGTTCATACTCACCATTGACGCTTATGTCTGAGTTAACGCGCGGTCTAACTCGAGTTTCCTTCGCATCCTTTCTGATGTCCCGGGCAAGGTCGAGGCCTGGGACCGAAGAGGGCTTTTCCTTCGCCTGCTTATACCCTTGCTCCTGGTTTCTATTTTTCTCTGACTGTTTAAATAACTGCTTTGTTTACGAATATCGTACTGATTTTCTTTTCTTTGGAGCGATGATGACCTTAAGACAGCTTCAGAGGCTTGAGGTCGAGGAGAGTCAAAGGGTGGCTGCTCTAGCGAGCAAACCACCTCAGAATGTGCCCCTAGTTCCTTTTGGCCCAGCGGCCAAGAAAACTCCAACGGCGAAGAAACCAGTTGAAACACTCCCTCCTCCTCCTCCCCCACCTGCTGTTGATGTACCCGCCCTGGTTGATGATGCTGCCGCCAGGGCTGCGAAGGCCGTGGGGAAAAGAAAAAGGCAGCCCTCTCCGCCAGCCGATAGACCTGTTCGCCCACGGGGCGCGGACTCTGAACACACTGCCCGGGAGTCATTGAAGTAGTGGCTGAATCCTGGCTACAAGATGCCGACTATCGTTGCTGCTGCCCGAGCCATAGTTAGCGGGCTGTCAGAGGTCCCTAACATTGGGCACATTGATTTATCTGCTCGTGGAAGCCCTGTCGGCTTGGTGGGCAAGGGTATTGTGAAGAGGCTTCTGCAGGAGGATGTTACTCACGACAGGGATACTCCCGGGCATGTCTTGCTCGGACATGTTGGCTTAAACTTGAGCGAGGTATGTCCGCGGTTGTTTTTTCCCTGTTTTATCAGTCTTCATTCATCTCCCTTGTGCTAACTCTATTTTATGTTTCTAATGTTTTTCAGATTGCTTCCACTTGCACGAATCTTTATAACCGATATACTGAGGAGAGGGATGCTCGGAAGAAGGCCGAGGCCGAGGGGGTCGAGCTAGCGGGCCTTGTAAAAAGCAAGAACGAGCAAGTGGCTGCTCTCGACAAATCTCTGAAGGAGAGTGCAGCCGCGACCAAAAAACTCGAGGCCGACAAGAAGTCTCTGGCCGAGGAGAAGACGGCCCTCGTGGCCCAACAGAAGAAATCCCAAGCCGTTGAAGGAGCCCTGATCGAGCAATGAACGAACAAAGCCGAGATGAAGGCGTTAAAGGACTAGGCGGCCAAGGATGCAACGGCCATAGCGTCCTTTTCTGATCAGCTGGCGGCGGCCAAAGCACAAGCCGTAAAGGACTTTGAAGCTTCCTCGGCCTATGCTTCCTAGGTGCGCAAGGCCATATTCCCTTATTATGCAATGGGCACCAATCACATCCTGCGGATGCTAGCGGGCACGGGAGCGGTGGACATGGGGACCTTGGCTGAATGGGCGCTGCTCGACCCATATTGGCCGGAGGCCCGGAAGCTGCACCACTTGGTGCCCTATCCTCAAGCTGAACTGGAGGCCTTGGCCCGAGATGACCTTGACGACGGTTTGGAGCCGTGGGATCCCCCCACCCCGCTAGCGGTGAATGTGTGTAGTCTGATAGATGCCAAGAGAGGGCGTAAAATGAGGGCGGATCACGGAGGTGAGGTTGCCGCCTTCAAGTGGAGCCGCAGTCCCCGTTAAGAAAGATGTTGCCGTGTGTCACGCAGGCATACCCCCGATGCAGCTTAGGTGTTTTGTATCTTGTTTGGTCGATGGGCCTTTTGTACTTGTACTTGTAATTTTTGGTAACATACTTGCTTTCGATGAATAATGATCTGTAATTTGTCTTCTTTATTTCTCTGCTTTATGACTTTGCTCGGTAGTTGCCTCTGTACTCATGTATTCCTGCATTCTATTAGTACTAACATGTTTGCATGCGGGGTAGCCCCCAAAAATATATCGAGCAAAAGTAACCGGTGAACCAATCATGCAATATTGTGCCAAAAATTAACCCAGGAATAATAAAGTTTTTACCACCTCATTATTATTTAAGGCTAATGTCTTACGAGTAGGAGTTTGATCTGTGTGCCCGATGTCGTCTGGTGCTCTCCCCGGGCATTCAGGTCGTGGTTTCCTGCTCCGAGTGCTTGGTATAGGCCAAGGCTTCTGACTGGGCAGGGCCCCTATCGCCTTGGGCGAGCTTCAGAGGATTGCCCAGCGGGCATGGCCCAGCTCGGCGACCAACAACCGGGCACGACCTTTGTTCGATGTGGGCAACTCGAAACGATTGTCAGTATATCCACTGGGTGTAAAGATATACGACCAGCAGTGTTGCTCGGTTACTATAGGAACCCGAGATAGCTGGCCGCTATCCGATGGGCGTGGCCCCTACCGCGTGGCGGGCATCATAAGTACGTGAACCGGGCTTGGCCCTGGTCGCTTGTCATGCAAGTAGCTTTGTCGAATATAATGTAAATAATCGATAGACACTAATAAAGTCTGAATGAACATATTATAGAAGACTTGCCTTTTGCTAAATAAAATTCGTGACCCTCAACAGGGCTGAGGGTCTTGCCCGTTCATGTACTGAAGATTGTCTTAAGGGTAGTACTTTTTCAAATGATTAGCGTGCCATGGATGCTTCGGGCCTTTTCCTTCACGAGTCCGGAGTGTGTACGTGCCTTCTCTGACTATGCTAGTAACCTGGAAAGGTCCTTCCCAGTTAGGTGATAGCTTTCCCCATTCTGCTCGCTGGCCGGTTACCTCGATCTTTCTGAGTACCCAGTCACCAACCATGAAAGCTCGCCTCCTGCCTGACTTTTTGTCATGATGAACTTTTTCCCCGCCGCCAGCTTGTAGTTGACCATTCTCGAGTCGAGCATCCAGCCTTTCTTTCTTCTAGAGATCAAGGTCTATTGCCCGCAAGTCGGGTTGTTCTCGCTGTAATGGGAGACTCGATAACTGGGCAAAACCATTTCAACCGGAATCATTACCTCCGACCCGTAAGTGAGAGCAAATGGGGTTTCCCCTGTTGGACCGCGCACAGTAGTTCTGACCGCCCATAAAGCTGATGGTAGTTCCTCGGCCCATTTCCCTGCTCGTCCCTCTAAATTTCTCTTGAGTGCATGTAGGACATGCTTGTTTCCGGCTTCTGCTTGTCCGTTCCCTTGAGGATAGGCTACGGATGATTGCCAATGCTTGAGGCCTAAGCGAGTACATTCTGCAGTAAACTTGTCCGAGAACTGGGTGCCGTGATCTGATATGATTGCCCGCGGGAGGCCAAACCTACACCACACTTGGTCATGGACGAACTTGATGACATTTGCTTCTGTGATCTTGGCCAGAGGTTTTGCTTCTATCCATTTTGTAAAGTAATCAATGGTGACTACTGCATATTTGTATTTGCCTTGTGTAAGTGGAAACGGCCGATCGATCAATCCCCCACATGTCGAAGGGCCAGCCGCAACGACAACGACCGAGTTTGCATGGTGGATGGAAGTCTCTGATGTCCGCTGCATTCTCCGCACTTGTCACATTCGCGAACGATCTTCTCGCATCCCTCCGAGGGTTATCCAAAGAGTATCCTACGCGTAGTAACCTTTCTGCTAGAGCGCGGGTGCCCGGGTGGCCGCCACATTCTCCCTCGTGCACTTCGTACAGGACGCCTTCAGTTAATTTTGGGGGTACACAACGAAGCATAGATCTAACCTTAGATCGCTTGTACAGGATTCCCCCTACTATCGAGTAACGACATGCTTCGACGTGGGTAGGCTTTGACTTTGTTCATGGCAGATCCCCGCTCGATATAGTCCTTGTAATCATCAATCCAACTTCTGGTCGCTGGCTCAATGTCCATTACTACTGGCCTATCGATAGCCGGAGTTTCCAAGTGCTCGATCATCACTGAAGGATTCAGTAACGTCAAATTTTCCTCAGCGATCTTTGATAAATAATCCGCCGATGTTGTCGGCGGCCAATTCGATTATCTCCCGCACTTGAAAATTTTCAAAATTCCTTTCGACAAGTTCGCAAGATTTGACTAGTGAGGGGTGATGCACCATATATTCCCCTCGACTTGGTTTACAACCAATTGTGAATCCGAGTACACCGCGATCATATCTACTCCCATGTCCGCTAGTTCGAGGCCTGCAATTATCGCCGTTCGCTCGGAACGTTATCGAGGCGGGAACTTAAATCGTAATGCTAGCTCGACTCAGAACAGGTCGGGAGCTATGACAAGGATGCCAGCTCCGCTCCCGACTTTGCTCGCTGCTCCATCAACATATAAATCCCAACAGTAGGCAGGTCGAGGTTGTGGCAGCTGCTCTTGCCCGGGCTCTATTGACTGCTGGGTTTCAAGCTCTTCCTACTAAGTGAAGCTTGTTTCTACTAGAAAATCGGCCAGTGCCTGAGCCTTAATTGCTCGCCTGGGCAGGTAGTCTATGTGGAATTCGGTGAGTTCTATTGCCCAGTTGAGTAATCTGCCCGACGAGTCAGGCTTGTGAAGGATCTTGCGTAGTGGTTCATCTGTGTATACTATGATTACATGTGCAGAAAAATAAGCCCTTAATTTCCGGGCAGCTACAACAAGCGAATAAGCTAACTTTTCTGCATTAAAATAACGACCCTCAACGGGACTGAGGGATTTGGATACATAGTACACAGGCTTTTGAATGTCTAATTCTTCCCTAACCAAGGCATTTTGGTCGATGGCCCACATACAACGTCTGACTCACCCACGAGCACGCAAGTGGTCAGCTGCTAAGGAGGGGCGGCTTGCCAAGATATTCCTTGAGCTGTTCTAGGGCTTTGGCGCAATCTGCATTCCATTCGAATCCTTTGTTGCCACACAGGACTTTGAAGAACGGGAGACACTTCTCCGCTGACCGGGAAATGAAGCGGCCAAGGGCAATAATTCTGTCGTTCAACCGTTGTATGTGTTTGATACAGTAGGGCTGTTCCATGTCGAGTAGGGCCTGGATCTTCTCTAGGTTTGCTTCTATTCCGCGGTGATTGACCATAAACCCGAGGAATTTTCCTGCTCGAACCCCAAAAGCGCACTTGCCCGGATTCAACTTCATGTTATGCTTTCGTAGATTAGCAAATGTTTCTGCCAAGTCAAGGGTGTGGTCGCGGCCTTTGGTTTTGATGACCATGTCATTTATGTACGCTTCCATGTTTCTCCCGAGCTGTGAACCGAAGACCTTGTTGACCATGCGCTGATAAGTTGCCCCTGCGTTCTTCAGCCCGAATGACATCATCTTATAGCAATAAAGTCCCCATTGCGGAAGGTCTTTGCTTTATCTTGTTCGTTCATCGACGACTGGTGGTACCACGAGTATGCATCCGTAGCCGAGCATTTGAAGCCGACGATGGAGTCCACGAGCATGTCTATTCGAGGCAACGGGTAGCAGTCTTTTGGGCAGGCTTTGTTGAGGCTCGTGAAGTCGACACACATCCGCCACTTGTCATTGACTTTCTTGACCATCACTACATTTTCCAACCAGGTCGGGTATTGGATTTCCTCGATGATATATGCCTTCAGAAGCTTTTCAACTTAAATTCCGGGATGGTATTACTTTTCTCAGGGAATCTTGTCTTGACACTTCTTTGGATAGGTCGGAATGTTGGATCAACATTTAAGTCATGGCGCGTAACGTCCTCGCTTATTCCTTGCATATCTTCGACAGTCCAGGAAAATACATCCAGACTGTTCTTTAGCAGCTCAATCAGCCTTTCCCGAGCTTCAGGAGGCATGGCTTTCCCGATTTTAATTTTCTGTTCGGGATACACGGGATTGATGATTATTTCTTCCAGCTCGCCTTCAGGCTGAATATCGGGTTCATCCCGCACTTGCAGGGTATCCATCTCGATATTTTGTGGCTTTAGGCGTTTAGCCTTACGCCTGGAATGTGCTGGGGATGGGGCCTGTTCGGGCTCATCTGTTTCCATGGGATCCTCTGTTCGCGAGGCTTGTCCGATCTCTATGTTGTTTATGGGGACAGCTGTCGTAGTATCGTGCATCTCTTTTTCTGATGTTGTCTGGTCGGGAATGTCCACGATCAGTTTTTGCTTTTTCTTTTGGGAGTCTCGGACATATTCCCGCATTGCCCGGGGTTTGCTGTTCAGGATACCCACTCCATCCTCGGTGTAAAATTTTGCCTTCTGGTGAGGTATTGAAGTCACCATCTGAAATTTGGCCATGGCCGGCGCGCCCAGGATGCAGTTGTACGCTGATTTGAGATCGATCACCAGGAAATTGATCATCTCTGTTCGGGTTTGCGCCCCGTCTCCCATGAAAACTTCGAGCTCGATAGTGCCTTTGACGCCTACTTGGTGGTTAGTAAACCCTTCCAGCTTTCCAAGATAAGGCTTGAGCCGGGCATCTGCTAACTCTAACTCTTTGAAACAGGAATAATACATGATATCTCTGCATGCTCCAGTGTCGAGCCGAACTCTGTGGACTTGCCATTCATTTACCAGGCAGGAGATGACCAACGGCTGCTTGGAGGCAAGAGGGGTGCTTGCTAACTCGCTGCGAGTAAAGAAGATGTTAGGCTCCCCCATGCTTCTTTGGAGAATTTATTGCTCTAGAGAGTGAATATATGTGCTTCCCAAGTTGAGTGTTGGATGGAAGCTCTTCTTGGATCACATTGACCACTCCTCAAATCTGAGGGGCCTGGCCACCTCTTCCTCTTGGAGGTCTCCCTTGCCTATCATTGTTCGCATTGTTCCCCTCTCCCTGATCTTTCTTGAAGCGGTCCAATTTGCCCGCGTTGATCAGTTTCTGTATTTCGCGTTTCAAAACTATGCATTCCTCTGTGGTGTGTCCGGTACCATGATGGTAGTCGCAATACTTGGTGGGATCCCTATTATGGGCGAGCTCGGGGTCAAGAGGATAAGAGACTGGCAGAGCATCTCCTACTTGGAACATGATGTCTTCCCGCGTGGTGTTTAACGGGGTAAACTATGTTTCTCTGAATAACCTCTGCCCGGGAGTAGATGTTCTCCTCCTGTCTCTGCGCGGACGGTTGCTGCCCTCCTGGTCCTGGTCAACTGGCGTGGCCGAGCTGTCCTGGGTCTTGTCCTTGTTCTTATTTTTGTCTACTCGGGCAGTCTCAGTCGAGCAGAATAAGTGGAAACTTGCTAGCAGCCCAGCTTTGGAGGCTCCCGGGTTCATATCTAACATTGTCTTCAGTGGCCCTGCTCTCATGTTGTTTAGATAACAGAACGTTATCTCGGGGTCACTGGTAGCGGTCACTTGGTCGAGCATCTCCTTGAACCTCTTCAAATAGCTTCCGTAGGATTCGTGCTCACCTTGTTTGACCTTAGCGAGGTCGAACCGGTTTTTAGGTGTCGGCCCGGCAGTGCCGAATTCTTCTAGAAATTTCTCCCTTAACACTTCCCAACTGCTGATGGATCCACGGGGAACCCTTCCCAGCCATGCCTGTGCTTTCCCCTGAAGAGCCCCCTCGAATGCTCGCATTTTCAGAGCCTCTATATCTGTTACCATTCGAATCTGTGCCTCGAATGATCTGAGCCAGTCACTTGCCCGTGTCTTCCCGAAGTATTTCTCAAATTGCGGGAATATGATACCTTGTGCGGGTGGTGCATTTTCTATTTCAGGGGTGAAAGGGCTTCCTTCCAGTTGCTTGACGACATCATAGCCGGGCTTGGCCACAGCCAGGTTAGCCATCTGTTTAGCCATGTCACGTTTCATAGCTTCCATGCGCTCGGACAAGCACTTCTCAACATCCAAAGTGATACCCGATGAACGAACATGGTCTGACCGATGGTCGTGTGAGGGTGGCGGGCAGAAGGTCGGCGCGCAGGAAGCTTCCACCTCTCTGTCAACTCACGGCTTACGTTTAGGCCGGTACGCCTCTTTCTCGGCGTGCTCACGGGCTCTGCGGCGACTGTGACTATCACTGCGGGCATAATGATTTTGTCCGCGACCATGTTTGTTTGAAAAATTGGGGTGGCTATATCTGCTTTCCGTCTGGTCATCTGCTCGTTTTACCTCTTCAGCCCTCTCTGAAGGTATGTGGATGACAGATGGGAGTCGCTTGCTTGGAGCGGGCAGATGTTGTGAGGCAGGGCCGTCACCAACAGCTGCGGGGACACTGAGAGTCGGTAATACCAAATCAGCAACCGGAACCAGGGCATGCCCTAAGGCAAGTAGTTGCTGGTTAAGTCTATACATCTTGCTATAATAGTCTGCTTGGACTTGGAGAGCAGCGACCTGTTGTTCGGGGGCTTGGCCAGGCGGATTCACGTGGCTGCCATGACCGTTCTCCTTTTGGAGATTTAGTTGTGTCCTGAGATCCAACTCGCGGGCACTGCGCTGCTCATTGATGATTTCTTTGCCATCACGTTGGCTGGCCCGGCTTTGACTAGCACGTTGAGACAGCTGCTCCTCCACATAGGGCACGTCCTTCCCATGAGTTGCTTGCTAGGCGGCCATCCTCTTGCTTCTTGTCTGAACCCCTTGGGGTGCTTTTGGTGGGAGGTCACCGGCCAATTGGCTACCAGCCTGGTTGTTTCTCACAGTAGTGTGGTGCTTGCTGCTCTTACCAGCCATTGCAAGGGTGGGAAACTTGTACCAGAAAACTTTTGAGAAAAAAGGGTGTTTTTATGTTTATTCCCGGCAACGGAACCAAACTGATGTGGCAAATTCCTCAGCTTGGGCCGTCTATTCTTTGGGAAGGATATCTGGGCTTGAATCTGCTTCCTTGAACCTGGCTGAGAACGGAGAAAACTTGAGTGGATATGCAAGGCAGGGCCTCGCGAAACCCCTCCGGCGTAAGAGTAAGTATCGTGTGTAAAACAGAATACCAAAGCTCAAGGAAGAAGATGAGTGTATGAATGCGTGTACCTTGCTGCGGCTTGTGGAGGAGTATTTATTGGCCCTTTTGTGGTTGAACCCGGGCAGGATTCAGTTTCTTTAGTTATCTTGTTCAACAAGGAGAGAATCCCTAAATTTTATGTAGGATACGCAATTGGCCGCGAGATATCAGGAACAGATAAGGCAAGTGTCATGTCCACATATGATAACCTTTAACAGTGTCTTGGCGGGCAAGTTTGGTGTTTTACGCTTTCGGTGTTGGCTTTGAGGCGAGGTCTGCCCGCTGTATGATAGATGATGTATTGGAGCGGACATATTACCCGGGCATGGCCCCTGGTCGGATAGGCAGGGCCTGTGCCCGACCAGGTTTGGCTGGGAATACCATGCTCGCTGCTCGATGCTGCCATCGCTTTGCTTGCTAGGCCTGTGGGCCTTATAAGGTTTGTGCTCGTGACCGGCACGTGAGGATAGCTTGTGCTCTGCTCGTGACCGGGTTGTAGTGAGAAGCCGTGATTTAATTTATTGATTTGTCTAGGGTTTTTCCAGCCTTTGCAGGGATAATGTACTTGTCTACTATTTATTAAGAACTTTTGTTTTCATGTTAGTTTTTTATGATAAAACTCTGATGCATTCTTCAGATGGAGATAAATTTCGTTCTTCACATGGTCTATTTTCTGCATATTTAGTCATCTGAATTTGGATTTGCTCAAAGAGCTCATCAGTATCTTTTCATGTGTATGTGGTGGAATGGCCAAGTGCTCTTTGGTTTCTTTTTCATGGCAAACTAGTTGTGGTCTTGTACCTTTAATTGAAATCTTGTACTTTTTTGTGGCAAAATGGAATCTTGCTATGAAATTAAGAAAATGGTGGTGCTAATGAATTAAAAAATGTGGGTACAATTTCATAGGGCGGAAACCTTTCATAAGAACAAACCAGTATATGTTTTGCACTTGTCAATGCACGGACAAGATCAGCACATACTATAGAATGTCAATTGAGAAAAGTTTGTTTTTCAATTCAAAAAAGTAAAAGAACTCTTACCGTTAGTTTCGTATCTGGAATATGTTTCGATCTCTTCTGTATTAAACATAAAATTTGCATTTTACTTGTATTCATTATTTGTACTTAACTATGCAGGTGCTCCTGAAATCGTTTGTCTTGAAAGTTGTTGTGTGCATGTTGATTATGCTGACAGAGAGAGGGAGCAGTCAACGTGTTACCTTCTTGGTGGTTGTAGGCTGACGTTGTTTGGTTATAGCTAAGTTGTTCATGTCGATATGTAGATCAATCGAAGAGTATGGTGTCTGTGTAACATTGTTTCTGGTAGTCTTAACAGCTAATAGGCTAATAGCAGAGTTGTTATGAAGTGGATTGAGATTTTAGCATGAGCTTGTAATCTGTTGCAAGGGGATGGACATGTGGTCTAGTTTCATCTTTTTTAAGTCGCATTGTATGAAGTTACTCAATACAAAAGGAATATAGAAGAAGCAAGTTTAATCCCATAAATTCTTGTTATCTCCATTGCACTTTCGGTTTCTTCTTTATCTCGTTTTCATATTGTTTGTTATGTTAAAACTATCGCTTATACGGTGACGCCCAATAATTTTCACCCGTCATATTATTTTATTAGTTCAGATGAACAATTCAGAGAAAGATGTAGTAATTCCCTTAACTTTGGTACTGTTATTTTGCCTTCTTATCAAACGACGTCGTTGCTCTGAGGCATCTCGACCACCAAACTCCTCAACATTTGCAAACAATATAGCGCAGCGGACATTAATAAAAGATCCGAACGAACAGGCGACATTTCTCACTCTCTCTCTCTCTCTCTCTCTCTCTCTCAAGCTACGGTTTGAAGGCATCGTTATCTAGGTTTGATAATTGATACCTTCCCTTTCCCTTTTCAATTGTTGTGTTAATGAAATTTGTACTTAAGATTTATTGACTTGTCTTATCTGGGTATGTATCTTGATTTTCGTTTCTTCACTTAAATGTTGTCGAAATTGAATTAGATGTTAGCAATCGATAATTGAAATTGGTAATTACTACTTATCTTGTTTTCTTCTTTTTGTTGTATTTGTCATTTGATAAATTGCCTCCTGCCTCTAGTATCTGTATCTCGACCAGTACCATCAAACTCCTCAACATTTGCAGCCCATAATCAAATCACCTTTAAAGCAAATAAACCTGGTTCTTTTAAATGAACTTCTACATAATGAAACATAATATGATACTAGAGAACCAGAAAGGATTAAAAATTAGGAAAATCAATTATTCAACTTGAAAACTTTGCAAATAACAGCAATTTTTTGTGGTTAATTATTGGGCTAAAAGGAAGAGATACTATAACAATATCAACTCATTTATCAAACAGCCCTCATTAAAGCCATGTTCAACTCCAAACTGAAAGCCATGTTTAATCATCAATATGGTTAAAAGTAATCCAAAAGACCATTCAATGAAGTGAAAGAATTCACCTATTAATCAATAAAACATTTCAAAAGGAGCAAAAGCACAGTCATACGACTAATCTGCGTAAAATGATACAATACCAAAACAACTATATCTAGTCCAAAATCGCTAGTCCCTACATCTAGCTCACTTAATCTTCAGCCTCAAATGTACCATCACTTTGCCAACTCTCATAGTTCTATCAAAAAAAAAACCTCATGTTAGAGTAGAAAACACGTAACACATACAAGATTTACAACATTGTAAGAAATTAATTTAAGACACCTGTTGAGGATGGTCTTTCAGTTGAGAAAAGTAATTCATTTGTTGAGTGAAACTGTAAGGAACTTGTCCTCTTGTATGGTCTAAGAAGGGTTGTGCAAAATTATGGATCCTGTGAGTAATTTGAGGCTCCTGCATTACAATGTAGTAGATAAACTAAAAAGTTAATATATATATATATACTTGATATAACTTACTACAGAGAACATATACTAAAAGAGAAAAGAAAAACAAACATTCAATGGGATGAGATCTAAAATTAAAGACAATACCCCCCAAAAAGTACTTTCTTGAGTTGCAGTTGCATCACCGGCTTCCTCTTTCCTAGGACTTGGATAGGTCTATACAAGGGTAAAGTTAGTACATCCTTATAACAATAGTTTTATATAAGTATAACAAGACAAACGTAAAAACATATACCAATTGGGTCTCAACCGAATCAACTTCCAATGCTCCTTCTTTCAATGAACACTGCACCAAAATAAAATTACAATTAATGTTAAGAAACATAAAATTAATATAGCATTACCAAATACAAAAAGTAGTACAATTTCTTTTACATATCTTATTATTATTATTTTTTTTTTGTATTTGTTTCTTTCTCCTTGGAGTCTACCCTTTTTTTCTTTTTACCTTGCTTTCTCAACTTCCTTTTCAACCGTAGATTGCATCCTTTTAACCGGGGGGCGCCCTTTTGAACGTACAGCCAATGGAGAAAGAATTTTTTTGCTCTCATTTGATTTCCCTTTACCCAACTTTTTTGGATTGTTTGTGTCATTCTTAGGAAGATCCTCGCTTTTAGATAACTTTTCCTTTAGAGCCGCTATTTCAGCGTTCACCAAATTGCACTTGTCTTCAAACTCAAATGCTAAGTCTGCAACTTCAAAAAAAGTTTTGCACATCTTATCGTACCGACGTCCTTCTTCGGATGAACTCCAATCACTATAACTTACTCTAACCTTGGTATGTCGTCTTTGCACATCCTTCCTCCATCTTCGTAAAATGTATTTAGTTGGAATGGAGTAAATGTTTTCTTTGATAAGCACCGCAATATCATGCCTACACAATATGCCTTGAAATTCAAACAAGCGACAATTACACTTCACATCACATTCTTCATCTCCCTCTTCTTTGATCAAACAAACCATTAACTCTATCTTCCTCAAGTTTTCACCAACTAATCTATCCTCTATTATATTATAATTTGTAATTGCTTCATAAGATTGTGAAGGACCAATTTGACAATACATCTTCCCTATTAACTCAACTTGAAATTCTTTGAACTTTGAGGTAGTATAAGCTTCTTGGGCTTGTTTTTCCATGAGATTATAAATTGTTACAATAGGAATACATGAGTGGAAAGAATTAGCATCTTCTTCCTTTTCTTTCCTTACTTTACTCCTCAAAGCATGCTCATATTTCTCAACAAATTGTTTAAGGGTGGTTTTTGAGTTGACATACCCATCAAAAAATGAATTCATGCTCTCGCTCCGTTGGGTGGTAGACATACCTGCCCAAAAACAATCTTTCACAAAACAAGGGACCCATCGATGCCTCTCATCATATAACCCAATCAACCACTCATTATTCTTAAGCTTATATTTCTCTATCATTTCCTTCCAACTTGCTTCAAACTCGATACAAGACAATGAATCATAAACAGTATTCTGAAGAGCATACTTAATAGTTTCATATTTATTGTGCCCCCCAAATTTTTCTGGGAGCTTTTTCATTATATGCCACAAGCACCATCTATGACGAACATTTGGAAACACGTACTCAATTGCATTGCGCATAGCTTGATCTTGATCGGTGATTATGGCACTCGGAGCATGATTAGACATGGACGCAAGCCATGATTTGAACAACCATATAAAGGTTTTTGTATCTTCTCTCGAAATTAAACCACATCCAAGTAAAGTTGACTGTCCATGATGATTTACCCCCACAAAAGGAGCAAATGGCATGTCATATCTATTTGTCAGGTATGTCGTGTCAAAAGTCACGACATCACCGAACTCTTCATAGGCCGCCCTACTCCGTGCATCTACCCAAAACACGTTCCTTAAACAATTCTCCTCATCTAAATCAATCATAAAAAAGAAATTAGAATATGTTGCTTGAACATTCATGAAGTAGTTTTGAAGAGCTTCTGCATCACCGCAACTAAGGTTCAATCGTCTTTCTTTTTCAATGAAGTTTCGAGCATCCTTCTCTAGAAATGTCAAATTTTCATGACCATTAGCCTCAACCGCTAAAGCATTTATACTCTGATTCACTCTTATCCCAGCATTAGCATGAAGCAGAAGTTATCTTTTCACATGTGGTTTTATTTTCTTGTTCCTTCTATGCAAGTGTGTTTTCCCTGGACTTAATGAATGGTTGTGCTCAAGTACAACTACAGTCAATTGCCACTTTCCATCTTCATAGAGCACTGCCCTAACCTTCGCTTGACATTTCGTTTTTGTAATCGGGCGTGGCCTCAAAACATTCTTTCCTTTGCTCCTCGACATACCTCCACAGAAGCACACAACTGTGAAGTACCTAGTAATTTCATCATCTCCTCTTGCCGATGATCTTTTACTTACACTAAAACCTAGTTTCTTAGCATAATTTTGGTAAAAGGCCACTATACTTTCAATGCTATCAAAAGTCATCCCTACTTTAGGTTCTTCAATTTTCTCATTCAAGGCTATCAAATGTTCGTTTTCAGCTTCTTCTTGAGTATCTCTTTCATAAGCTTCTTGTCCATCTGGTGGTTGGGTTGTAGAAAATAGAGCGACATGTATCAGAAGAAATAAAACATAACTGATAATTGCAGTGAACTAGTATAAAAACTAAAAATACGAATAAAAATATAAAAAAGACACACATATAAATAAACAAACTTTACTTTAAAGAAAACCTTAACATGGTTGGTTCTTATGAAAGGTTTCCGCCCTATGAAATTGTACCCACATTTTTTAATTCATTAGCACCACCATTTTCTTAATTTCATAGCAAGATTCCATTTTGCCACAAGAAAGTACAAGATTTCAATTAAAGGTTCAAGACCACAACTAGTTTGCCATGAAAAAGAAATCAAAGAGCACTTGGCCATTCCACCACATACACATGAAAAGATACTGATGAGCTCTTTGAGCAAATCCAAATTTAGATGACTAAATATGCAGAAAATAGACCATGTGAACACCGAAATTTATCTCCATCTGAAGAATGCATCAGAGTTTTATCATAAAAAACTAACATGAAAACAGAAGTTCTTCATAAACAGTAGACAAGTACATTATCCCTGCAAAGGCTGGAAAAACCCCTAGACAAATCAATAAATTAAATCACGGCTTCTCAGCACAATTAACTAATGGCACGTTAATTCTGAAAACCAACAAAGCATTGCTTAATCTAATGGGGGACGGAAATTGGGGTTAAGCGGCTGGCATGAAATTACTTGTCTAGTCTTTCTTGGTTACATCATTCCTTTTACTTTTGCAGACATCTCAGTACGTGGACAGTTGGTTGCTTATGACAATGTGAACCAGAAAATTGGATGGACGCAATCAGACTGTGTCAACCCATGGAGATCAATACCCAACTAACTTTTTGAGGCATATATATATATATATATATATATATATATATATAGAGAGAGAGAGAGAGAGCACTACAATACTGATGTGGTTCCAAAAAAAACGTACTTGTACATATAGAATTCGAATATCAATAGAATACAAATTGGAGAGAGACCTGAAGATTCAGTGAATGTGATGTCGTCGACAATGGAAGCTGCCGGCGTCGGAGAAGAAGAAGAGTCACCGTTCATCTCGTCGAAAAAGTTAGGGCGTGATTTCGGGGTAAATATCACCTGCTATGGAGATAGAAGCTGAGAGAGAGATCGCTGGGGCGAGAAGAACCGTGGTGTCGGGGAGGAGAAGAATCCGTTCTATTGTTTCTTGGTTTTAGGGTTGTCACTTGGAGGACGATATAGTTTAATTATTATTTTCTTTTTTTCTTAATTAAATTAGTTTTAGTTAGATTAATTTAACTAAGGTTTAATAAGTAAGTTAGTAAAGAAGAGGGACCCACTTATGACTTATCAGCTGCCACATCATTTGGTACCCAAAATTGAGTGCTATTAGAGTGGCCCTAGCATTACTCCACCTAAGAAATAAGAAAGTTCTCCAAGATCATTCAATGAGAACCTAGTAGCCAAACTTGTAATAAAGGCATGAAGGTTAGTAACGTGAGGACCAGTGATAATAATATCATCTACATAGGCAATTAAATAAATACGAGAAGCTGAATGATGTAGAATGAATCGGAAGGCATCTGATCGCTTGAAACTCAAACCAAGAAGAAATGTTGTCAACTAGATGTACCATGCTCGAATTGCTTATTTGGGGCCATAAATTGCTTTACACAATTTACAAATGTGTGTAGGTTAAGTGACATCCAAAAATATTGGAGGTTGTGAAATATAAAAATCCTCAACCTTGAAGAAAGGCATTATTAATGTCCAGTTGCCGAAGAGGCCATTTGTTTATGACCGCAAGACTGAGAAGAGTACGGATGGTAGCTAGTTTGACAACCAGACTAAATGTTTATGTATAATCAATCCCGGGACCCTGTTGAAATCCTTTGACAACAAGTCTAGCACGATAACGCTCGATGATCTCATCGAGTTTATATTTTATACGGAACACCCATTTGTATTTGACTAGATTGTTGGTACGGTTAGGTGGCACCAAGTCCCATGTTCCAAGATCATGGATAGCAAGGATTTCAGCCTCCATTACTTCTCTCCAAAGTGGGTCTCTAAGAGCGTGAGTAATAGTAATGGGTTCAATTGGCTTTGTTTTGGTGGTAATGTTATGGGCATATTTGGGGTTAGGTTTGTGTATGTACATTGTTTTTGGAACGAGTGATGATTCCAAAGGGTGGTGGTTGTGGGGGGGTGGTGGTGAGGTAGTGGCAGAATCTAGAGGTTCGGTAGGCATGAAGTTTGGTTAAGGTTGGGCTATGGGAGGTTCATGTGAGGGCTGTTGTACGGGGGGCGAGCTGGGAGTCTGGAGTATTGGTAATGATAGAGAACAGCACTGATAATTATCTGGTATGGAAGTATTGTGATGGTTGGCACTTAGACGTGCATAATGATGAGTTCATAATTTTATATATTTTTCCCCATGTTTTATTCCTAATTTATATGATTTTCATATTTATTCTGCCCAAAGAATTGCATTTATTATGATTTTATTGTGTTTAAGGTACTTGGGCATGAATTCAAGCTTTAAAGGATTAATTCATAGCAAATTGGGAAGATTCAAATCAATTCTTGAAGTTTGAAGACACCTAATCAAGATCCGTTAGCTTTCCGTTAAGCATTTGTAAAGCGGAGGACTGAATTGATAGAAGAAAAGGGCTAACGGATGCTAACGGACATTAAAGGAAGAGCTAGCAGTGCCTAACGGAGGCTATTTGGACTAACAGATGACCTAATAGCAAGACCTGGAAGGGGCTGGAAGGCGGCGCCAATAAACAAAAGTCCAGGGGCACCGGAGTAAGTTATGATTTCCCAGGGGAGGCCGACGCTAATTCACAAACATCTTGCTCTTTTGCGTTGTCGGCTCCTGGTTGAGCCACGTCGCCCTGCTCCATCCATGCCTAACCCGCGCGCAGCCTAAGCGGACCCAAGTCCACCCGGCCCAATTCACCCTACATGCCCGCGTTATGGCCCGTTTATCCCTCACTGTCTCACCCATTTAACCCTGGCCAGACCCGTGCCCTTCACCCTGGTTGACCCTCCTCCTGCCGCAACCCATCCACTATTTTTTCTCCATTTTGCCCCTAACTCTTTCCTGTTCTGCCTATTATGCCCCTGCCGCCTCCAATTCCTTCCCATTTTAATTAGGCATTTTTCATTATTCAGTTAAGTTTGGAAGGATACACACGGCTGAAACTAGGGAAAAAGGAAGAGAAGGAGCATCTCCATTTTATTTCTTCTTAGCTTGTTCATCATTTTTAATTGGGATTTTGTCAAGGAATGCAAAAGGGACTTTCCTCCATATCTCCATTAAAGTATTGTATCTCTCACTTTTTTATTTTTAATATCATTATGGAATATTTTCATGGAATATTGGTGTGTGATTCCTTTTACATTATGAGCTAAATATTTATTGTTAGGATTGTGATGAATCTCTAAATTTGAAGCATGCTCTAATATTTTTCTTTCTCTCTCAATATCACTTTAATTTATTTTAGGGTTATTTTTTTGTTGTGTTTAATGCTTCTAATTATTTGATCAATAATTGGATGATTTTAGAATTGTTTTGGATCCGCGAGAGCTACCATTACTTTTCGGACTTAGCAATTTAGTTGTTGGTATTTTGTAGCATAGAGATATAATACAAAATCCAATAGTCATTTTAGAGAACTTATTCTTATTGCAATTTACACATTTATCTATAAGATGCGAGAGCCCGTAGGTAGATGTGTGAATTAGGGTTGCTATAAGATGCGAGAGCCCGTAGCGACTAAATTTGTGTTCTCGGCTACCCTAGGTGAATTATAGAAAATTGAAAGAGTAGATAAATTGAGCATGTGGATAATTGGAGTGAAATTACAATCCTAACATTTTCATCCTTGAGAAAACTCTTCATTAATTGCGCGTAGTTGGTAATTTTTATTTCCTGCTTATTTTTATTGCTCTAGTTTCAATTGCATCGCTAAAAATCGATTGTTTAGATAAAGTCATTAAATCCATAATTTTAGTAACTAGGAAAATATACGTCATAATTGTCTCTATGGGATCGATACTTATGCTTACGCACTATATTACTTGAGGATGACCGGGTATTCTTGCCCGTTACGATTTTCGCCCATCACATAAGGAAACTCATTTTCAACAAAGCGGACTTGTCAAGATGTATGGATCTTGTTTGTAACATGATCAAAACAGTGATAAGCGCTTTGGGTTTTTGAATAGCCAATGAAAAGACACTAAGTGGATTTAAATTCTAGTTTGTGCTTGGTATACGGATGAAGCCAAGGGTAACACAAGAAACCAAAGCTTCGTAAATTTAGGTAGTTGGGCAGCGTACCAAAAAGACAGTGATAGGGAGAGGAGTTTGAAAGTGTTGGTGATGGTAGTCTATTGATTAGATAGACGAAAGTGGTGAAGGCATGGGATCAAAACTCAAGATGAAGGTGAGCGTGTGAAATAAGATATAGTCCCGTTTCAGCGAAGTTGCGATGCCGTCGTTAGCCATTATGTTCGAGAGTGTCATGAGGTGGAGAAGTGAGATGGGAAATACCATCAATGGTGAGAAATTGGCTAAGGCTTGATATCCCCCCCCCCCACCCACTGACTTTGATATTTTTCTCAAAATATTTTTCCACCAAGGCTTTGAATCTAATGAACACAAATTTTGAATCATATTTGTTTTTGAGCGGATAGAACCAAATATACTTGGTAAAATGATCAACAAAAATGACATAATACCTGAATCTGTCATGAGAGTATATAGGAGAAGTCCACAAATTGGTATAAAGGAGACCAAGAGGAGCAGAAGAAAGCAACATGGATTTATTGAAAGGAAGTTTATGACTCTTATTATATTGGCAGGAATTGCAATTAAATAAAAAATGACTAGACACATTAAACTTAAAATTAGAAACTAAGCTTTTAAAAATTGATAAGGAAGGATGGTCAAGTCGATGATGTCAATCAATAGCTGACATTTTGACACTGGAGAGAGCAAGAACATGTGTTGAAGATGGCCACTTATAAACTCCATTACTAGTTGGGCCTTAAAGAGATGTTCCTCCGTGAGACGTTCCTTCACAAAAAATCAAGTAAATGTGAAGTCAATGGAGAGATTATTTCTGAGTATAGTTGTGATACTGAAATAATATTACGTGCCATGGTGGGTGCATACAAAACATTTGTCATGCATAAATAAAATGAAGTGGGAAGAGGGAAAAAGAGTGAATCAATGTGAGTTATAGGAACCCGGTGCCATTGCCTACAACAATCTCTTACATGCCATCATAAGGATGATGAAGAGAGAGGTTTGCCAAGTCATGAGTTACATGGTTCGAAGCACATGTGTCTAGGAGCCAAGACGTAAGGTGAGTAGAGGTAGTGACATCATGAGCTTTGAGTTGTGATTGGTTATATGCAGGGCGTGGTGGAGGAGAAATAACATGATATTTCTATTGGAAAATAGGGCATTGGTGAAGGGAGTGGCCAATGGTGTGACACCATTGGCATAACATTTACCTTGATCGCCACAAGTTCCTGCATAGTTGGATGTTTTGGGGTTGGTGTGGTTAAGTTTATGGTTGTAGGTGGGACGGAAGTGTGTGGTGGGGGAAAAAATGTTGATGTTGGTAATTGTTGCGTGTAGTAGTGGTAAAGGTGGAAGCGGGTAAGGACAGTGGGATGGGTTGGGCTTTGATTGCAAGTTCACGGATGAGAAGTTTTTCGTGAAGTTCATCGAAGGAGATGGGTGTATCTCGGGCATGTATATCATCGACTACATTTTGAAAGGTAGAATCAAGAGACTTAAGGATCTTGTTAGTGATATCTTCTTGATCTATTGGTTTGCCAAGGAGAACTAGTTGGTATGTGCTAGCTTTAATAGAATTCATGAACTCGGTAATTGACTGGGATCCTTTGGCTAAGGCTTTGAAGGTAGTTTTCAATTGTGATATGGCCTTGGGTTGGACGAGCAAAGGTATGAGCTAGGGTATCCCAGACTTCTTGAGTGGTGGGAGATCGAGAGATAATAGGAACTAAAGTGGGGGGTTAAGATACCAACAAGAGCTCCAAAAAGGAGTTTGTCCTAGCAAACCCAAGTGGTTGTAGAAACTGATAAAAGTTTAGGAATAATGGCATAGCCTTTCCATTGAATAAATCACCTATTTATAAGGGGATTTACAATTAGGGTTACACTAGGAGTAGGATACAAGAAACCTATACAAGGAAGGTAACATAATTAGGAAAGAATTCTACAAGGTAATTACCACTAATTACTAATTACAAATCAACAAGAATAATTAAAAGATATTATTCTCTAACAATTAAAAGATATTATTCTCTAACATGCCCCCGCAAGATGGACGTCCGAGAGGAGAGACCAATCTTGTGTAGTAATTGATGAAACCGTTGGCGAGCAAGAGGCTTGGTCAAAGCATCGCCTAGTTGATCGGCCGAGGAGACATGGCAAACTCATGAGAAGCCCATCTTGAACTTGTTGCCGAATGAAATGAAAGTCCAGAGCCACATGCTTCATGCGAGTATGAAAAACCGGGTTAAAGCAAAGGCTCGTAGCGCCCATATTGTCACAGTAAATGACTGGTTGAGTCGAGGAGGCGAGACCGAGTTCACTAAGAAGAGATACGATCCACGACCTCGGCAATGGCGCCACTACCCGTATTCGCCCGCGAGGAGCGAACTACTGATGTGTTGTTTCTTGGAGCTCCAGGAGATCGGGTTGCTGCCAAGATAGACAATGTAGGCACTGGTGGATGTGTAGTCATCTTTGTTGCCAGCCCAGTCAGCATCAGTAAAGGCATGGAGAGCAGGAGGAGACTGGTGATGAAGGAGGATGCCCGCATCAATTGTGCCACAGAGATACCGAAGAACTCGTTTGACCGCAATCCGGCTGGTTGGCCTATGCATGAACCGGGAGAGTTTGTTGACAATGAAGGCAACATCGCCGAGTGAGAGACAGATATCAAGACCCGACCATTGCTCGAAATTATCGGATTCGAGAGCGGCTCGTGTGAAGAGTCAAGGTAGGCGAGGTAGCAAGAGGCATAGCCACTGGGCGAGCATCGGTCATGCCTGTGCGAGCAAGGAGATCAGCTATATACCCACGGTGGGAGAGCAGAAGACCACTTGGGCGCTTAATAACTTCAACCCCAAGAAAGTAATGAAGATCACCAAGGTCCTTGAGAGAAAAACGAGTGGCGAGCATAGAGATGAAAGTCTGAACTCAGTGCCGGTCCAATGACAATGATGTCATCCACATACACAAGGAGATAGATGATGGTGCCCGCAGCATTTAAGGATGAACAGCGATGTGTCGCCCACCGAAGTTTTGGAGGCAAGAAGAAACGACGCAGCTCATTATACCATGCTCGGGGAGCACTTGAGACCATAAATAGCCTTGCGAAGTCGACATACATGTTGAGGTTTGTCCTTATGGTGAACCCGTGGTTGAGCCATGAATACCTCCTCGGACAAAGTTGCCTTGAAGAAAGGCATTGTTCACATCCGCTTGACGAAGATCCCATCCTTGACAAACCACCAGAGAACAAGACGAATAGTGGTCGGTTTAACCACCGGCCGAAAGTCTCGTGGTAATCAACCCCGGTCGCCGGTGAAATCCCTTAGCTACTAGGCGAAGCTTTGAGCGATCAACGCATTCATCAGTGTCTCTTGATATGGTAGATCCACTTACGTACCAATTATATTGCGAGCATCTCCTAAGGGACTAGATCCCAAGTCCCATTGGGAGCAAAGGCATTAAACTCTTCGGACATGGCCCGACCACTTCACACCTTGAGAGCATCCGAGTAACACACATGGGTTCACCGTCATCGCTGAGCCGAAAGACTCATTTTGATCTTCGGTTTGAATATGTTGTTCTTGGAGCGAGTGACTATGGAGGAGGTGCCGCGGCATAGGAGCCGGGCAAACACGATGGCTGGAGCAATGGGCATGGGAACCAATGTAGCAATGTGGGACTTGCGAGGCAGTGTGTGATCCTCGGCCACTGCATCAGTGCCGAGGAGGGTGGCAACAGGATAAAGTGCAATCCTCGAGGGTGGTGGCCGAGGAGGGTGGAGCAATGGGCCTGGGACAAGGAGCAGCGCGGTGGGTATCCTTGGTCATAGTCCGAGCGATGGGAGGTTGGGTTGTGGGCGGTGAGATCAACCAAATTCGATTAATGGCGTGAGCCAGACGTAGGGGCTTGGAGCGAGCAAATTGGCCGGGTGTGTATGAGGGACCGAGCAATTCATGAGGGGTAGCCAAGAGACACTATCATAGGTATCCGCCAATGGCCGTGGGTGGACATGGGAAAGGTGCACTTGACAAAGCGAACATGACGTGATATGTATGACTTGGTGGTGTTCGGATCATAGCAGAGATAGGCACTTTGAGAGCGAATGTAACCAAGGAAAACACACGAGTGGAAGCGAGCAATGAGTTTGTGGGCGGAGTAAGGGCGGAGCCAAGGATGGAGAGACAACAAGCACGAAGCTTAGCGTAGTTTGGCAGAGCCAAAACGTTTATGGTAGGAAGGCCGGTGAGTAAGGGTGGGTGTAGGTAGCCGATTGTTATGAGATAGGTCGCGGTTTGGAAAGCAAGCGACCGAAAAGGCGGCGGAGAGAAGCCGAGAGAGAGGGATAGACCAGGTCTCAACAATGTCGATGGCGACGCCCGAACCCATTGTCTTCAGGGAGGTGTGAGGGGGGCGAGTAAGGTGAGAGATGCCATGGGCGGACAGGTGGCGGCCAAGCCGGACTCAGGCAAGCCCCGTATACTCGCCACCATTGTCAGAGTAAAGGGTGACTATGGTTGTTTTAAAATAATTTTCCACTAAGGCTTTAAATTTGGGAAAGATGGTGGCAACCTCGATTTGAGCTTGGCGGGTAAAGCCGGATGTAATGGGTATAGTGATCAACAAAGATCACATAGTATTTGAACCCATCAATAGAGGGAAGGGGAGGTCCAAACATCGGTATAAATAGTTTGAAGAGGGAGAGTAGACACAATAGTATTTTGATAGAAGGGAAGTTTATGACTTTTATTAGTAAGGCAGTCATTACAATGAAGGGAGAGCGGCGATGTCTAGCGCTAAACCTATGCTAGAAAGTATCGACTTTGGATGGGGCAGACGGATGGCGAAGCGATGATGCGATCTTGGTGAGACTTTGGAGCAGCATAAGCGGAGCGGTGGCGGAGGTAGGCGTGGTCGGTCATTCAAACAGTCATGAGCATGGTCAGGTGGCAATATTCTCCTGTCGGAGATCCTTCACATGAAAAGAAGTTGGTAAGAACTCAATAGAGGTATTATTGGAGATCTGGCGAGATATAGATATAAGGTTCTTTTTCATGTCGGGAACAAATAGAACATTATGAAGGGAAAAAGTGTGAAGGTGTATGAAGGGAGGAGAAACCGGTTTGGAGATAGTTAACCCGATACCATCACCAATGACCATGTCATCCATGCATGTAGTTGGAGTGTAGTGAGAGATTGCCAAGGTCGCTAGTGACATGATGAGAGGCACCCTTATCGAGTAGCCGGCTCGGTGTCCTGTGTTTGCAGGGTTGCAAGGTGAGCCCGTGGTTGCCACTTGGAGCCACTTAGGAGTTGGGAGTAGCGAGGCCGAGATGTGTTAGCGATCGGTTGAAAGTTTAGGCGGCAGTAGCGAGTGGCCTGTTGGCGGCATGCTTGACACCCAGGATCGGTCGTGGTAGAGGCAAATCTGGGGGTTGAAGGTGGCCGAGGTTGTGAGGCGGTGATCCGAGCTTGCGAGGAGGATTGCCGTCGAGCTATTGTTCCTTAGTGCGGCCGAGGGTTGGCCGAAGTAGGGTGCAAGAAGGGCGAAGGAGGCTAGTAAAAAGTAGCTCGCGATTGATGAGTTTTCATGAAGCTCATCAAGCGATATGGGAGTATCGAGGCCGTCCTTGACCACATCCACGATGTGGCGGTGAGTCATCATCCAAACCACCAGAGGATGGTCTCAATGAGATCCTCGTGGTCGAAGGTTTGCTTGAGCAACGAGTTCATCGGCAGGCTTTTGACCGCATGTAGTCGGTGATTGGTGAGTTCCCTGGTTTGCTCGCTTGAGGTAATCTTTGATCTGTTTAATGTGACCGCTTGAGTTGGGCGAGCATAGGTATGAGCCGAGATGTCCGAGCTTCCGCGGCGATGGCGGCCTGTTGGATCGAGAGGAACTAGGGGAGCGAGCAGGGAAGCAGCAAAGCCCCAAAGAGGAGTTTGTCTTGGCGAATCCAAGGCCGGTAGTGAGGTTTGGGGTGGGGGCGTCCTTGGATGTTTGGACATCCTTAGTGAGGGCAGTGGGAGGCGGGCATGGAGTGCGTGAGCCGTCTACAAACTTGTAGAGGTCATAGCCAATGAGGGTGGCCTCAACCTGGAGCTTCCAAGCTATGTAATTGGTAGAGGTGAGTTTGGTGATGTTGTGGTGGGAGATGTTGATGAGGTCGAAGGTTTGAGTGGGATCAAGTGGGTTTTTGACGGTGAGAGAATGATTTCCGTTAGCCATTGTAGAGGGTGGTTAGGGAGGCGGCTAGAGGAAGAAAAAGAAGGTTTTAGGAGCGAGCTCGATATCATGTAGAAGCGATAAAAGTTTAGGAATAATGGCATAGCCTTTCCATTGAATAAATCACCTATTTATAGGGGGATTTACAATTAAGGTTACACTAGGAGTAGGATACAAGAAACCTATACAAGGAAAGTAACATAACTTGGAAAGAACTCTACAAGGTAATTACCACTAATTACTAATTACAAATCAACAATAATAATTAAAAGATATTATTCTCTAACAATTAAAAGATATTATTCTCTAACAGTGGTATGAGCTGGATTGGGTTCAAAAGAGGTTTCTTTGGCTATGGGGCCTGGTGGCGTAGGATGGGTTTCCATCCAGAAATTTGAACAGCCCATACCCTATAAGAGTTGCTTCTATTTGAAGCTTCCACGCAAGGTAGTTTGTGGATGTGAGCTTCAAAATGTTGGAGAGTGAAACAACTACTCCTTCCCTCCGTTCCAAAATTATTGTCTATTTTCTTTTTAGTCCGATTCTAAATTAATTGTCTTGTTTGAAACTTTTTTTTTAGGACAACACTTTTACCACTTTGCCATTATTTTTTCATCATATTTTAATTATAAGCCACATTAATTCACATGGACTTTAACGTAAACTACACATCAAATTAATATTAATAATTAATCCAATCAAATTTGTTTTTTTAAACAGTGTCCTAAGTCAATCCAGACAATAATTTTGAGACGGGGGAGTACAAGAGAGCATTTGGGATCGACATCATTAGGGATGGTGTGAAGGGTCACCATGTTTGTTTTGAAGAGATCAAGCTCTGATACCATGAAAGGATTTTCAGAATTGTATATTATTAACGTGAGTTACGAAGCTTTTATAATACAAGGGAAAATAGAGATTGGATACAACATAAACTAACTAACTTATTGCCGAGCTAGCTGTGTACAGGAAATAATGCACAGGAAGTTGACAGTAAGTGAAATTCATCAAGGTGGAGAGAATGAGTCAAGGTAGGACTCAGCTTTATCTTCAACACTCATGAGGCAGGATGTCGATAATCTTTCATATTGCTATTTTCGTATTAGAACCGATCACCATATTTGTATGTACGTCTTGTTCACTTCGGTTTCCCGTTAAGCCTTGAACAATGGCCATGAACTCATGTGGCAGCACGTTGATAATCTTTGGCGACACCAAATAAACGATAACAGGATCAGATCTGTGAAGCGGTTTCTTGATCTTGGAAGATTGGTTTTTTACTGTAAGTTTTGCAGGCTTCGACCCTTGTAACTTGCTTGAAGAGGTCATCATATCTCTCTGTGTTTTCAACGAAAACTAGCGATAAAATCCTTGATTTTTGAGATATATTGAGCTTAGATTTTCGATTTATGATGAAGTTGTATTAGTTGGGGGTATATATACATACATTTTGTAAAAGTAAAAGGCGTTGACAATTACAAAGTAATGAACTTAGTCAACTTTGAATTATTCTGCTAGCCATATCTAAATTAGTTCATATGAATTTTTCCATGTAATTTAAGTATTTAATTAAATGTGAAGTGTGAGAGTTTGACCAAACCAACCAAAGGGTTAATCATGCAGGCAAGTCAATATAAAAAGACAAAGACCATTCACCATAGCATCACCAGGTCAATTGTCATGGTCTCAAATGAGGGTAATTCTTTTTAGTGGCCAAGTGTAAATCTTTTCGATAACACGAATAGCTTAATTTACTGTTGACTTTTTATTAATCTCCTCCGTCGAAATTATTCGATCTCTTTCCTTTTAGTCAATCCTAAAATAATTGTCCACTTTAAAACTTACCTTTTTAGAACATCATTTTTACCACTTTACCCTTACTTTTTCACTCTACTTTAATTATGGGCCACATATACATGGACATTAAAGGAAACTACACATTAAACCAATATAAATAATCAAGTCAATTACTTTTTATTAAACTGTGCGCCGGGTCAACCCAGACGATTATTTAGGGACGGAGGGAGTAATTTTTTTTAGGAATAATTATGGGTCGGTACACTTTTATGAAATTATAATAGTTCCACTACTCGTTTCTTCTTTCCAATCGGTAAAGTGTTTTTTCAAAGTTTTGTTTCAAAAATATCACTTCCTCCGTCTCCAACATTTGCGAAAAATTTTCTATGTCAACTGAATAGGCATTAAATGTTCACTCGAAACCAACGATACCCGAATCGAAACCAACGACAACCGAATCGAAACCAACGACACCCAAATCGAAACCAACGCTAACCGAATCGAAACCAATGATGTCCAAATCGAAACTGTTAGTAATTGGGCTTGTGGCCCGATTATTTAGTCATGTCCACATGGAAAATATATTTATATTATTATTATTGGTTAATTAGTTTCCTAATCCGAATGGGTTTAGGATTGACTTAACCTACAAGAACACGTCCTCCTTGAAGTTGCCGCCCCCTCTCTCTCCTCCTAATTTTATCTCACCAAAATACTTCCTCTAGCCTAATCATCAAGAAGCTTGGATTTGCGGTGTGAACCCATATTGATATCTGTGCCCCGTGATATCAATCCGACGAGAGAGACTTGCAGGTTTGATAATTGTGACATACGAAGATCGTAGCTCAAGCGAAATTCTTCCGCTTCGCACAAGGTTCAAGTTCGCACAAGGTAATTCATGATTATTGTCTTGATAACGAACTTGTATGATATATTTTTAGATATGTCCTTCATTGGTATCAAAACCTATATGCTTGATTGCTCGTATCGTTATGCCATGAATCACATGCTTTTGTTTTTGGGTTTGTTTAAAAGTTTTACCCGATAACGAAACAAATTGATTTTATTATTTTATGTGTAAAACTTTTTTATTTTCGAGAAAAATTTATATGTCTGAGTTTCCTACGACGAGGCGAACAACACACTAAATTCTCGTTGAATTCCGTTGGGTATTTTTCAAAATATCGCAAACCCAAGTTTTGTTGAAAATTGATTTTTCCAAAACTTTGCATGCTATTATGAACTGTTTATGTTCTGTAAAACCGTGATTTTATGGACTGTACTTGTAGTACTCTGCGAGGGCTTTCCAACGACATATTATATGATTAATTTGGACTTAAAATGAACGTTTTATGGTCTCGTGAAGTTGGCTCTTCGCGAATTGATTTTTTGGGTTAAAAATTGACGTCAAAAACGACCCCCACTATCGGCCTCGATGTATGTGCCTTTTGTGTCACTCCTTTCGATGTAACAAGTACATCACTGGAAAGTACGCGAAGAGAGGAGAACAACGCCACCGTCCGTGAGATCATCGGACCACCGGAAGGTGGCGCGTGGGCACCAATCGTCGGCTAGGCGCGTGGAGACGGCGTGAAGGAATGACCAGTCAACGGTCAACGCATCACCTGCCACGTCATCAGTAGGGCCCACTTCGAGAGTCATTTTGCTTGGCGTCATCGCTGGCGCCAGCCTACCCACGCGGCCGACACGTCACCGGTACGCGCGCCGCTAGTCAGCCTCCCATGAAGCCCACACGCGCAGGTGGCGCATGAGGGCGCGTGCGGCGTTTCTGTGACGGATTTTGAAAAATGGCCGGCGCGTCTGGACTAATTTCGGCCTTTTGAGTCCAATGGTGGCCTCTGTTTTGATCAATTCAGCCTGTAAATATTTGTTTTTGTTTTTTTTAGTGTATAAAAACATGTTTTCTGATTTTTTAAAAATTCAAAAATAATATCCAGGGGCTGTTTTGTCATTCTGTGACGGTTTAGGGCTGTTTGGGACTATTCTGGAATTTTTTAAAATTCTTTATGAATTTTAAACTATTTTAAAGTCATTTTTAACATATTTAATTGTCGTTTTGGGCTCTAAAATTGCGATTGGGACTATACGAGACCCAATAATTTTATTTTCAATAGTGAAAATATTTATATACATGATATGTGCTTGATGGATTTGTTCTATCTTATTTCTTTTGTTTAAATTATCAATTTATGAATATTTTCACGTTGTTCATACTTTGGTTGTGATTACGAGCCTCGCGGATTTTCCCTCCTTACGTGTATGATGTGATTATATTTAGTAATTGATTTTTTAGAACAAAAGTGAATCGAAATATATATATGCTTATACCTCATTTTTGCAATAAATTGTAGTGAAATGGCTTCTCAGAATGTAATCGATGACCTTAACAAGGGTGAGAAATTATATGTCACAAACTATAGTGTTTGGCAAAGGAAAATCACATATTTGCTAAACGAGCAAGAGGTTCTGGACAACCTAGATAATGTGATGGTAGAACCAGAGATGGGTAATTTGACCATCGCCCAAAGATCGCGTAAAATGCGAGGAATTCCTTGATTGGAAAAAGAAAGATCGATGTGCACGCTTTACTATACTGAGTAACATGCATAATGATCTGATTGGCGAGTTTAAGGATTGTCTGACTGCTAAACAAATGTGCGACGACATTAAGCGCATTTATGGGAATACTTCTGCTACAAAGTTGAGGACTTTGACTTACAAGTTTGAAAGCTATAAGATTGACCAGAAACGTAACATTCTTGAACAACTACGTGAGTGATTCGTGATCTTAAAGCTGTTGGTTCTATCTTATCTGATGAACAGCAAGTTCAAGCGGTGATTCGTTCACTGCCTGACTCTTGGAGTGGTTTGAGGCGTATCTTGACTCATACAGACATTATTCAGACTTTTGCAGATGTATCTCGCCATGTTGAGCTTGAGGTTGAGTGTCATGAAGCGAATCGCGCGATAAGTGCTGCGACTCATGATCTTGCTCTTGTTTCCCTTGAGGGTCCGCGCAAGCCACACAGGAAACGTAAGAAACAAGCTAAAGGCAAGAAGACTCAGAATTTGGGCCCCAAAAGTGACAAGATTGCTAAACGGCGTAGAGGCAAAAAGAATATTGCTAAGCAGAAGTGCTACAACTGTGGTACCTTGGGTCATTTTGCTCGGACTTGTCCTGAGCCCAAGAAGGTATCCCTTAATCTTATGATCTTATCTCCATGCAAAGTTGTGTTTGCTCTCATGTTTTATTGGCTGACTCTCTCCCTGTGTGGATTGTAGACTCAAGCTCAACCAAACATGTGACGAGGGATCGAGAAGGATTTGTAGATTATCGAAAAGTTCCTGCGGGTACAAGAAGAATTTTCATGGGAAACAGTTTGTCTGTTGAAGTCAAAGGAGTTGGCTCATATCAACTTCAATTGCGGAGTGGACGCACATTGACTCTTCATGAAGTTCTTTATGCACCTGGAATTCGACATAATCTGTTATTAGTAGTACAATTGCTAGGACATGGATATTCTTTTAATTTTAGTAATGATCACTTGGATATTTGTTTTTGTAATGAGATTTTAGGACATGGTTCTTTGTCAGATAATTTCTTTAAATTAGATTTGTTGGATTCCCATAATTCTTCTGTTAATTCTTCTTCTTGCTTGGTTTATGATGATTCTAATTCTGAGTTATGGCATGCTAGACTTGGACATATAGGAAAAGATAGGATGACTAGATTGGCTAGAGAAGGCCTGTTGGGGTCTATTAGATGTATATATTGTATATTTTGGTATATATCTAGTTCCCATATTTACGGAGGATCTTTAGGCTAGTAGTTTGTTATTTTCCGTAATTATAGTAGTTGCCGTAATTGTAGGATGGTAGGTGTATATGTACGTCTCATTGCCTTTGGAATATACAGATCAATTTTTCCAATATTTCTTCATGGTATCAGAGCGACAAACACGATCCACGCCAAAACCCTAGCTGCCGATTGCCGCTATGTCTAATGAAGATAATCCAACGAAGGTCTCATCCTCCAACAAGAAGGATGATCCGACTCACTCTCCATTTTATTTACATCCCTCCGACAATCCTGGTTTGATAATTTCACCGGTGATTCTTAAGGGTTCTAACTACGACGAATGGGCTCGATCTATGATGAATGCTCTCCGGGCTAAAAGAAAGCTTGGCTTCATAAGTGCGGTGATCGCACCGATGCAAGTGATACGTGAAGAATGGCTTATGGTGAATTCCATGGTGGTGGCATGGGTCCTCAACACGGTTGAATCGACCCTACGATCAACACTTACCTATGCCGACTTGGTCAAGACCCTTTGGGATGATCTCCAAGAAAGATTTTCAGTTGGCAATGCACCTCGCATTCACCAACTTAAAGCCGAGATTGCTAATTGCAAACAGGGAGGGTTGCCGGTGGTGGAGTACTACGGTAAACTCAAATTGATGTGGGATGAGCTTGTTAATTATGACCCTCCGATTAGCTGTTCTTGTCGAGGGTGCACTTGCGACATGGCGACTACTTTGACGAAGAAACAGGAAGCCGAGAAGCTTCATCAGTTTTTAATGGGCCTGAATTCGGCCATATTTGGGACGGTAATCTCCAACATTTTGAGTACCGATCCTCTTCCACCCATTACCCGCGCCTATTCCTTGATAATCCAAGAAGAAAGCAGGCATGATGTAGCTAGGGGAAACGAAGATAGGGCAGAAGATGTTGCCTTCGCTGCAAAGGGATATTCCAGGCCTGCTGATGTCGCTGCTCCTGGACCAAAACCTTCGCCACCAGTCAAGGTTTTCCGAGACAAGACAGGTACGTGCTCTCATTGTGGGAAAGCTGGACATGTTGTGAAAGATTGTTTTCAACTTCACGGGTATCCGGAATGGTGGGAGGAGAAGAATAGGGTGGCTGGAGTTGGTCGTAGCAGTGGGTCTCGAGGCCGTGGACAGGGCAATCGTGGTAGAGCTAATGCAGTTGACATCAAGGGTGGATCCTCTTCCTCTTCGAATGGTAACCATGTAACTGCAGAGACTGTTCGTAGTAACTTCTCTGGCTTGAGCAACGATCAAGTATCTACTTTGGTGAATCTTCTCAATGCTTGCACTCCGACCTCCTCCGACAAACTTTCTGGTAAGAATTATGAATGGTTGTTAGACACAGGAGCATCGCAACATATGACGGGTAATCTTGAATTTCTGACTAATTTGTCTTCTATTCCCAACTGTGAGATTGGGATGCCGAATGGGAAACTTTTTGGCAAAACAAAAGGGGTCACTCTTCCTTGGCCGAAATCTTTATTTGGATGATGTCCTATTTGTTCCTTCCATGCATTGCACTCTTATTTCTGTTGCACAGCTTGTTACGCAATTACATTGCACTGTCACATTTTCTTCTAATTTGTGTATTATACAGGACCGAGTCACGAGGACTTTGATTGGAGCGGGTGAGCAACGCAATGGGGTATATTTGTTCCGAGCTATTGGTAGTGCACAAGCAAATAATGTTTCCTGTCAGACGACTCGTCAGCTTTGGCACATGCGCATGGGTCACCCTTCGGAGTCTGTTTTAAGTATTATTCCTGGTGTAGGGAGCAGCAAGGAGAAGGATTGTTTGAAATCTCCTTGTGACATTTGTCTTAGAGCAAAACAAACTCGGGATAGTTTTCCTTTAAGTAATAATAGAGCGGTTGACTTCTTTTGTTTTGATTCATATTGATTTATGGGGTGATTACCGCGTTAAATCTTCTTGTGGTGCATCTTATTTTTTGACTATTGTCGATGATTATTCTCGTGCTGTTTGGGTTTATTTATTAGCTGAGAAAACTGAAGTACCCGATATTGTTAAAAAATTTTGCTCTATGACAGAACGCAGTTTGGCAAACAGGTCAAAACCATTCGTAGTGATAATGGTACTGAACTACGTCCTTTACGACCTTATTTTCGTGACAATGGGATTTTGTTTGAATCATCGTGTACAGGTACTCCTCAGCAAAATGGACGAGTTGAACGGAAACATCGCCATATATTGAATGTTGCTCGAGCTCTTCGTTTTCAGGCCAACTTACCTCTTCGGTTTTGGGGTGAGTGTGTTCTTACTGCCTGCCATTTAATTAATCGTACTTCCTACTGCCTCCTCGACACCCCATATCAAATTCTACATGGCAAACCTCCTCTTTATAGTCTTTTAAGGATTTTTGGGTGTCTTTGTTATGTTCATGATCAACGGAGAGATCGTGACAAGTTTGGTGAGAGAGGACGCCGTTGCACGTTTGTTGGTTATTCTTTTGGACAAAAGGGGTGGAAAGTGTATGATTTAGAGAAAAGAAAATTTTTTGTTTCCCGAGATGTTGTGTTCTTTGAACAAATATTCCCGTTTATAGATACTATACAAGATGTGCCGAATACTTTGGCACAAGATCAGCCACTTGATATCACCTCTGTGTCTCACCCGAATGTGGAGGTGCCATTTGCAGCTGAGGGAGAAGCTGCTGCCATGCCGAGTGAGAAAGGAAGTGTGATGCCGCAACCTGCTATTGCTTTGGCCGAAACACCAGAATCTCCTACTGCTTTGGCTGAGACACCAGGTCCTTCGACTTTGGATGATGGTTCGGCTTTGAGGGGGAGTAGTTCTCCGGGTTTAACTGACACTCCGGAATTGAACAGTTGGGTAGGGGTCATCGGGAAAAACAGCACTGCCATTTTGCAAGACTACGTTGGCACACAGCCAAATATACCCTCTCGCTGTGCTTCATCTCCTTCAAAGTCTAAAGGTACTCGTTATCCTATACATAAATATATGAACTGTGATAGATTTTCTGTGCATCACCGTGCTTTCTTGGCAGCAGTTCGTACGGGTGTTGAACCTACCTCATATCATGAGGCGGTAAAGGATCCCAAATGGCGGAAAGCCATGCATGATGAGATTGAGGCCTTAGAATCTAATAATACGTGGACCTTGCAACACTTACCACAAGGCAAACGGGCAATAGGATGCAAATGGGTCTATAAAATCAAATACAACTCCGACGGGACAGTAGAAAGGTATAAAGCTCGACTCGTGGTTCTTGGAAATAGACAAGTTGAGGGGATCGATTATAATGAGACTTTCGCCCCAGTAGCCAAGATGGTGACAAATCAGAATCCGCACTTTTTCGACGATTGCGCAGTGCCTCCAACCGGAACTTCATCAAATGGATGTGCATAATGCATTCCTCCACCGTGAGCTGCAGATGAAGTTTATATGAGATTGCCACCGTGATTTCGTGATGATTCGGGTAAGGTATGTAGACTTCGTAAGTCTCTTTATGGTTTAAAACAAGCACCACGATGTTGGTTCTTTAAGTTTATGTCATCTCTTAAGAGTTATGGTTTTCAACGATCGAGTTCGGATCATTCTCTTTTACTTACCGGAAGAATGGGTCAATATTAACTGTTTTAGTCTATGTTGATGATTTAATTGTTGGTGGGAATGACTCGGAATTAATTAGTAAGTTCAAGGCATATCTTGGAAAATGTTTTCGTATGAAGGATTTGGGTTTCTTGAAGTATTTTCTGGGTATCGAGGTTGCACGAAACAAAGATGGGTTGTTTTTGTGTCAGCGCAAGTATGCGCTTGATATTATTTCGGAGTTGGGTATGCTTGGTGCCAAGCCGTCAGGGCTGCCACTTGAACAAAATCATCGTCTTGCTCTAGATAATGGTCCTCTTTTACATGCACCCGCCAAGTATCGTCGGTTGATTGGGCGTTTGATTTACTTGACTATTACTCGACCGGAGCTTAGTTACTCTGTTCATATTCTTGCACAGTTTATGCAGTCACCTCGTGTGGCTCATTGGGAGGCGGCGTTACGAGTTGTTCGGTATTTAAAGTCGAGTCCGGGTCAAGGACTCATGCTTCGGTCCGATTCTAGCTTACAGTTGACGGCTTATTGTGACTCCGATTGGGCTAGCTATCCGATTACACGGAGATCTATTACTGGTTACTTGATTCTTTTGGGTTCTTCGCCTATTGCGTGGAAAACCAAGAAACAACAAACCGTTTCTCGGTCTTCTGCTGAAGCCGAATATAGGGCACTTGCAGCTGCCACTTGTGAATTGAAGTGGCTTAAAGGACTTCTTTTGTCACTTGGTGTTATTCAACATGGTCCTATGGTCATTCGGTCTGACAATTTATCTGCCATGTATATCGCAGCCAATCCCGTGCTCCATGAACGTACGAAGCATATTGAGATCGACTGTCACTTTGTTCGAGACGAGATACGTAATAAAAACATTGCTACTTCATATGTTCATACGTCTCAACAATTGGCCGATGCTCTCACCAAGAGTCTCGGTGTCCTCCGCTTGCAGTTCTTCCTCTCCAATTTGGGCGTTCGAGATCTTCACGCTCCAACTTGAGGGGGAGTATTAGATGTATATATTGTATATTTTGGTATATATCTAGTTCCCATATTTACGGAGGATCTTTAGGCTAGTAGTTTGTTATTTTCCGTAATTATAGTAGTTGCCGTAATTGTAGGATGGTAGGTGTATATGTACGTCTCATTGCCTTTGGAATATACAGATCAATTTTTCCAATATTTCTTCAGGGTCCCTCAGCAAAGTCAACCTACCCTTGTGTGAATCTTGTTTGGCAGGAAAAGCTTGTCGAAAGCCTTTTGGTAAGGCAAAAAGAGCCACACATCCATTAGAGTTATTTTATTCAGACATTTGCGGACCAATGAATGTTAAGGCACGACATGGAGATTCCTATTTTCTCACTTTTATCGATAACTACACACGCTATGGTTATGTTTACCTTATTTCTCACCGCGATGAAGCTCTCAAGTGTTTTGAGCGCTTTCTCGCAGAGGTTGAGAATCAAAAGGATAAAAGCTTAAAAACTTTTAGAACTGACCGGGGCCGTGAGTATTTATCTGATCAATTTAAAGAATTGTGTGAGAAAAAAGGGAATACGCCGACAATTGACAATTTTAGAACTCCGCAAACAAAATAGGTGTTGCGAGACGAAGGAATCGAACATTGTTGGACAATGGTTAGGTCAATGATGGCACGAGGCCAACCTCCCAATTTCGCTTTGGGGATGCGCGACCGCCGCCTACATACTTAACCGAGTACTTAGCCTTCTAAGGTGCCTTCTAAGTCAGTTCCCACAATCCTTTATGAACTCTGGAAAGGTGAGAAGCCTAAATTGGGGCATCTTCATCCTTGGGGTTGTGCAGGTTATGTCATAGTACCTCCAATAAGTTTGGAAAACTAGGCCCTAGAGGAAACAAGTGTGCTTTCATAAGGTACTCAGATACCTCAAAGGGTTATGTTATGTACGGTGGAAAACCTGACGTAGGAATGACCGAATCAGAGTCACGCAATGTTGATTTCATTAAGAATGATTTCCCACAGATAGGTGAAGTTAGGAAAGACTTTGAACTTTTTGAGATGGAAGAAGAACATATGACATCTTTTGGCGAAGGTGGGGAATTGCCTTAACCTAATCCTACGGTACAACATGAGGTTGAGCCTATGGAAGTCGCCAATGAGAGTCAAGGTGATCTTCATCCGAGTGGGAGTACCGATTCTAGTGGGAGTCTGATACTAGAATGAAGAAGTAAACGTGGAAATATACCTCGTCGTCGATTCGCGATCGAAGAGGAATCTTTCCTAACTACTTCTTTCAATTCTAGTGAGCCTACATCGTTCAAAGAAGCCCTTTCTTTACCTACAAACAGTGAATGGATGACTGCAATGGAAGATGAAATTTCCTCTATGAAAAAGAATCAGGTTTGGGAGATAGTTGATCTTCCACAAGGTCGCAAGACTATTGGAAACAAATGGGTTTTCAAAGTCAAGCGAAAGGCAGATGGATCAATTGACAAATATAAGGCACGTCTTGTGGCGAAAGGCTTTACCCAAAGAGAGGGTTTAGCTATAGACTATGAGGAGACATTCTCCCCTGTAGTGAGATTTTCCTCTGTTCGCCTAATCCTAGCGATAGTAGCGCACATGGATCTAGAATTTTATCAGATGGATGTTAAAACTGCTTTTCTCAATGGAGAACTAGATGAAGAGATATCTATATGACTCAACCAGAGGGTTTTGAAGTCAAGGGACAAGAGCGCAAAGTGTGCCAACTCAAACGTTCCATGGTCTCAAACAATCATCTAGACAGTGGTACATTCGCTTTCATCAAGCGATAACCTTAATTGGCTTTGTGATGATTGAGGAAGACCACTGTGTGTATGTTAAACGATCCAAGAAAAAGATCTTGATTCTGTCATTATATGTTGATGACATCCTACTAGCTGGGAATGACATAGAGATGATAAATGCCACTAAAGAGTGGCTGTCTGCGCTTTTTGATATAACAGACTTGGGTGAAGCAAGCTATGTGCTTGGAGTAAAAGTCATTAGAGATCGTTCGAAAAGATTTCTCGATTTGTCTCAAGAGACTTACATTAAGAAAGTTATCGAACGATTTGGCATGACTAACTCAAAACTCGTTATCACTCCAATGGAAAAAAGGATGTGTCCTTAGTACAAACCAAAGCCCTAAGAATGAAGAAGAGAAGAAGATAATGTCTACAACTACATATGCGAATGCGGTAGGAAGCTTGATGTATGATATGGTGTGTACTCGGTCTGATCTATGCTTTGCAGTTGGGATGTTGAGTCGATTCCAAAGTAATCCTGGACCTCAACACTGGATGGCATTGAAGAGGGTTCTGTGTTACTTGGTGGGAACCACAAATTTAACTCTATGTTACCAAGGTGGAGATTTGAGCTTGAAAGGTTTCACTGACGCGGATTGGGCTGGAGATGTAGATGGTTATAAATCTACTTCGGGCTACGTTTTCCTCCTTAGTAGTGGGGCTATCTCTTGGAGTAGCAAGCGACAGACTAGCACCGCCTTATCTACGATGGAGTCAGAGTACATGGCTTGCTCAGCTGCGGTTCAAGAAGCTGTGTGGTTGAGGAGTTTTCTTCAACATCTTGATTTTACGATGCATGTGGATCGTCCTGTAGTCATTGCTTGTGATAACATGGTTGCTTTAGGTTACACTAAAGATCCCAAGTATCATGGGAAGACGAAACACATTAACATCAAGTATCATTTCACTAGAGACATGGTTGCAGAAAAGAAAGTTGTTCTAGAATATATTCCTACTAGAAGCATGTTGGCTGACCCTATGACTAAGCCTCTAGCTAGAGAGATCTTTTAGGATCATATGTTGGGTCTAGGGCTTCGTAGGATTTAACTTTTATTCTGAGAACACTTATGTTGACATTTGATTATTATGTTTCATTATCGTTTGAATAAATTGAAGTTTCATTTTATTCCTTTTATATGTTAATTAGATGTTTCAATATGAAATTGCGTAGCATATATATAGATTTTTGATTAAAAAGATGTCGTGGATATTGAATTGGTCCTCTCAGACGGGTAATTCACCTTGTCGCTAGGTCGGCGAGCAAGTTGAGATAGTAAAAGTCTTTGGTACCTACGAAGGGGGGTACGCAAATGACATTACATTTATCGTCTTGGCATACGGCCAAGATAAGACCTTTTATAAGGTCGACTTCATATCCCAAGGAAAAGTCCGAATGTGAGATCTTAAAAGGAACACTAGAAGAGTGACTACTTTTAAGTACTCAGGTTAGGCGCTAGAAGGGCGGCTAGACTAAGGTTCATATGACGTTTGAGCATGACATTACTACTTCGTGTGGGAGTTCCGTCATAGCATACACTTCAAACTGTATGTGACTATAATGCGACTTAAGAAAGTGATTGAATGATCACTGCTTCATCACTGTGTGAGTTCTAGTGATCAAATCCAGGTCACAATTATACCCTATGTGACTTAGAACTATATCATGAACTTGGGCATTGATGATGCTACTTTGGCATGCCGACCAACAGGCTATGCACATACAGTCCTACGGAGCATTGCTGGGAAAGCAGTTAATCAAGAGTGATTGATATGAGTGTCCAAGGAAGATAGTATGATATGCATCTCTATTTTTGTGTTTCAATGCCATGGCGATCATATTGAACATACGGTTCAAGAGATTGATCTTGATACACAAACATATTGAGATTTAAGCACCGCTCTTGAGGGATTGAGGATGCTTAAATTGATGTATATATATAGTCTGTGGTATAGACGAGTTTTGTTTTCTAACGAGGACGTTCTATGCTGGTCAGATGGTGATTTGGTATAACGCTCTACCCTTTATCTTTCTCGTCATGTCGCACACTTCACTTCCAGTATGAAGAAGCAGTGTTTAACGTGTTTTGATGATACGATGTGGTTAGAGAGGTGAGTCCATGTGTATGAGTGGGAAATGTTAGTAATTGGGCTTGTGGCCCGATTATTTAGTCCCGCCCACATGGAAAATATATTTATATTATTATTATTGGTTAATTAGTTTCGTAATCCGAATGGGTTTAGGATTGACTTAACCTACAAGAAATAGATTTTCTTGGTAATAATATAAATAGGGCAACAAAAGGGATAAAACCCTAAGACAACAAATAGAGGAACACGTCCTCCTTGAAGTTGTCGCTCCCTCTCTCTCTCCTCATAATTCTATCTCACCAAAATACTTCCTCTAGCCTAACCATCAAGAGGCTTGGATTTGCGGTGTGAACCCATATTGATATCTGTGTCCCGTGATATCAATCCGACGAGAGAGACTTGCAGGTTTGATAATCGTGACATACGAAGATCGTAGCTCAAGCGAAATTCTTCCGCTTCGCATAAGGTTCAAGTCCGCACGAGGTAATTCATGATTATTGTCTTGATAACGAACTTGTATGATATATGTTTAGATATATCCTTCAAAAACCAACGACGTGAGTTATTTTTTACTAGATTGTGTGCCTGTGCCACTAGTGTTTAACATATCTTAAATAAAATCCAACAAAAATATTGAGAAATAAGAGTGGGGGAGTTGGAGAAAGAGACGGATAGTTGGACAACTGCCTTCGCACATGTGAATATAAGTTTTAATCGTGACCGTAAGATTTCAGTAAAAAAATAATTCTCATCCTTTAGATAGTTTTAGTCAATTGCACATGTGTGAGTATGAGCTCTAATATAGTATAGATTCTTTATAAATTCAGTAATATCCATTCTGAGTTTTGCTAGAAGTCAAGCCTTGCTATTTGATTCCATACCCATCCCCTGCTAATATGCTTTATCTCCTGGTTAGTAGATATAAATATAATCTAAATGATTCTCTTTTAAATTACGGATGAGATTGTTGTACTTAAGTGAACCTTGAGTTTGATCTTCCAGCTTGTAGAATTTTTATGCTCCATTTTCAATTTGCGAAGATTTCATTCCATTGGACACTTCCATCGTGGTTTATAGACCTTTGAGTTTGATCCCTTTAAATGGCTCTTCCGGATAGGTAGCTTGTCCCGGGAGCCTTTTGATTTGTATCTGCATTTGCAAGCATATTTATCCATGTTTGGTATCTTGTTGATGGTTAAACCTTCCACTCATGGAGATGGAGCTTACGCTTTTTGTTTCTGACCTTGTTGAAGAGATGCTCCAATGGTCTCCAATTTGATAGCGGCATACCCGAAATCGTTTTGGGTGTCCATTAACCAACAATTCAAAAATTTGAAATGCTCCAATTTTTTATCCAACAATCAAAAATTTGAGCGATGCCCAATTTTTTTTATCGACGTACAAATTGGAACAATGGCTTTGTGCACACGCATTAACTTCATTAAGGGTATTTTCGTTGTTTTCCCCTAAAAAGTGCACTGTAACGGTTTGAAAAAATAATGATGAACTTTTGCGATTATAATTCCACCGCATGTAACCGACCTAGTTATCACCCTTTTTAAAACACATGAGTAAATTACTGTGTGAGACCGCGTATACCCATGGGACGCGGCTTGAATTCTGTTAGTTGGATAAAACTTTTTTAAAAAATGCGGACCGGTCCCCTTTTTTAAGTTTGTATTCGTTAAAGTACTCACTTTTTATTTTCAACCGCAAAAAGTCACTTTTGGATAGAAAAATACTATGTTACCCTTAATGAGCACGAAACGCGTATAACAGATAACTAGTATCTGAATCGCGGTTTATAATTGTATATATTGCGGTGCAAAACGTATACTTCATATTTAATGTGTACCGCTACATATAATAATGTTGCACCGCGATATAAATACATGTTTACTTACATTTTTATATTCAAATACTGAGTGAATTACTATTTTTTGTATCGCAGTGTATCTATACATATATAAAAGGAGAGGAGCAAGATTTGGAAAGTTCCCGTCAAAAGTGACTTTCCAAATTTAAAAACACTTCTAATTTATATATAAGTCACTTTTTACATTGGAAATTGAAAATATAAAATATCATTATTATGGTTGATTGGATAAATGATTTCAAAACCTCTTCATATTCTTATTTGGTATATTAAGAAAAATATGCATAGTAGAAACGTCAAACATGAGAAATAACAAAACCAAGTTTTTTTTTTTTTTTGTCAATTTCTTTGCATCAATATCTAGGCTAGAAAAAATAAATATAAAATAAAATAATAATTTTCAAACTAAATCACATACACACACTTTGAAGTAAAACTAATTCACAGACAATCAATTAATAATAATATCAAGATCTGACAATTTTTTCTCTATTTCATGATAACCAAAGTTATTATTGTAAACAAAAAATCTATAAATCGAGATAGGACCAATTTTTCGAGACAGCTAACTACATGTAAAAAAATGGATACCCTATAATTTCTAATTTTTTAGTTACTTATACATGTTAAAAAATTCTGATATAAAAAAAGTGATGATTATGAAATTAATCAATATTGAGATCGAATTTGTTTGTTAGTTGAACTAAATCACGAATTAAAATTAATAAACAAGTTTTTAAATTAAACAGAGTTTTTGAAATATTTTTGGAATTATGAACATACCAACAAGTTTCCGGTAAATCGGTGGTCATAGCTTCCATTGTCAGACTTTCTTTAGGTGGTAACCTTGAGGTTCGCCATCGCTGTAAAAAATGCGTAATTTTTTTTTTTTTGCAATGTGTGGTGAAACTAGGTAAAAGTGTTTTATTTTCATTTATATACATCAACTAAAACAATGTGGTTTTATGAGTGTTTACCGGGTCGCAGTCCAAAAGTTATCCATAGCACGGTTTAAACCAAATTTTCCGATGTCTATCAATCGATCGTTTGAATTTTTGGTTCATTTTCCTTGACTCATATCCTACATTTTATTTTCCTTGGTTATATACTATTCTAATTATTTTTTCTTTATGTCTGATTTTTAAATTGAACCATAATACTTGAATTATTTTGTAAAAATTATCAATTTTGAAAAGTGTAGTTTTTAAGGTTTTATGACAAAACATGTTAGTATATCACAAATAATTTGTCCTTTGTCTGATATTATAACCGCTATCAATTTTTTTAACATTAATGTAACTTTTATTTATATATATTTATTTGTATATATTTTAATATTATTTTTTTAATACGGAAAGCACATCAATGAATTTAAATTTTGTTGAGACTCCAGAGTAGAGAATGAGAGAAAGAAAACCTCAATTCCATTGTTTAGAATTGAAATTGTGGGCTTCAATAGAAATTTTATTGTTTATATCCAGAAAAAATTATTAGAACTTGAATTGAACTGAAATTCTTAATATTTTTATTCTATAAATTGATTTTTTTTGCTCTGAAGGTAAAACATTTTTAAACCTAAAGACTATTGATTTTCATTAATTTTTTTATTTCTATTAATTTGTTTATACGTTTAAATTTTTAATTGAATTCTACATGAGAGCCAAACAAAATAATCTTAATTTTAATGTTACAAAATTATGATATTCAATTCTACACATCAAACTCATAATCTTTATGTTGCAATCATTTGTGTATTTTATTAGCACTAAAGTTTTAACTATTGTATTGATATGAATATAGGCTTCATGCATTGCACGGGTGCTTTGATTACAATTTTATATGATTGACTTCAAACTTTATTGTACAAAGTAAACTATTTTGGTTAAAGACATGTCATTTCGATGTCAATTTAAAGATATGTTTAAAAAGTTATTGTTTTTATAAACATAATTTTCTATAATTTGTTTTATATGCATGTTAAACTAGTGAATTTTTAAATAATTATTCGGTTATATGGTTATTATTAAAATTTTATATTGTTTTATTTATATCAATATTGAACAGTGCATTACACGGTTGTGTCGTAGTATATATAAAAACAGAAGTGCATAATTTTTAGAAATTTCCCGCCAAAGCTCACTTTTCAAAAATTGAATAACTTATGTTATGTTTATATCTATTTTTTATTTTTTTTGAAATTGAATTTGAGAAATATCATTTAATGATGTTGACATAAACTATTCCAATTGAGTTATTTTTTTATTTGGAGAATTAAATTTGAAAATGACATATAAATGACATATAACTAATTACATACCAAAGTCATATAACTATTAAATATTACACAAAAATAAAGTAGAAATCAAATTTCTAGGCAAGCTATTCATAAGTCCGACAGAGTCCATGTGCATATAACTAATTACAAACAAAATCAATATATAAAAATAATTCGTAAAAATGGTATTTATTCAAAAATATTGAATATCTTAGAATTATTATAAATAAAAAATAGGTAAATAAAAATACTTATGATTGTTTTTAATAGATCTTGAAATACATCTATAATATTTTAAAAAAACAAATAAAAATTACTCATGGGTCTGACTTTGTTTGTTTTTTTAGTTTGAGTCCGTCTTAGTTTAAATTATCACTAGATTTTGTATTCGTGCTTATGACACGGTGTCAATATGGAACTTATTCAATATATGAAACGGACAGTGTGTAAATGAATTGATATATATTTGGAATTTTATAAATATCAGATGAATGCACACTATACAACTGAAAAAAAAGAAGACAGAACTCAATAAACTAAACAAAAAAAAATACATTTTATTATGATCCATTACAAATAAGTAAGAATATCGAGAACTTTATATCATGTTCAAATTATAGTGACATTTTCTTTTCTTTTCTTTTTTTGTTAATTATTTATGTAATTGAAAATTGAAATGAAATATATAAGTTATGTTGTTGAAAGAGATACATGTGTTTTTTGTGTGGTTTCAATTAAATAGTCATATAAAAATTAAGATGTAATTTTTTATAATTGCATCACATCAATGAACAATACATATATATTCTGAAATTTCAAACTGTGAGTTAAATTTGAGCGATACATAATCGTGAATATTTCAATTGAATTACATATTCTGAAATCTCAAACTATGAGTTAAATTTGAAGGTTGGAACTCAAATAATGTTGTTTCGTAACATAGTTTATTCACTTAAGTTATGTAATGACACGAGATTAATTGTTATAAGACTGAGAAACCATGTTTTAGAAGATTGAGTTCGTTCAAAGGGCAATTCTGGTGGTACGTACTCTTTTGATTCTAAGAATGTCACTGATATTATTTGATCATAGAATTTCTTTCAAATTTCAGATAAAACATTTTTTGTTGATTATGTTTTATGCAATGTCTATGAATAAAAACCACGGAAAGTCATTGTCTAATATAACACTCCATTTGAAAACATGGTTTTACTTATCATAAGTTATATGTAGCTTTGTCTAGCGTTATTATGTTATATTTATAGTTGCAATAGTCGTAGATCTTGAATGAAAATTATTGTATATAAAAAGTATTCCATAATTTATATTACTCCCTCAGTCCTTAAATTATCGTCCTCCTTTCCTTTTTCGTCCGTCCCAAAATAATTATCCACTTTGAAACTTACCTTTTTAGAACATCACTTTTACCACTTTACCCTTACTTTTTCACCCTACTTTAATTATGGGTCATATACGCATGTGCTTTAAAGGAAACTACACATTAAACCAATATTAATAATTCAGTCAAATAGGTTTTCTTAAACGGTGCGCCGGGTCAACCAGGACAATAAATTAGGGACAGATGGAGTATTTATTTTCAAATTTATAGGATTTTCTATTTTTAATTTTACTGTTCATTATTTTTTGTTTATTTTGTTAATATTAAAAATAATTAATTACATATTATTCAACTTTAATTTAGTATGTAATTTTATACACATGTACAATCCGTGCAACACACGGTTGCATCACTAGTAGTTTTTATATATCACGGTGCAAAATCTATATTTCAAATTTAATTTATACCGCAATATATAAAAAGCTGCACCACGATACAAAAATCTATTTACTTCAATTTTTCTATTAAAACTTAAATAATGTAAAAACTAATACTCAATGTTAATTGCTATGAATACTGATTAACAACATATTTGCACCACAGTATATGTTTCAAAACCTTTGAATCGTGGTGAATATATTTGTGAACCGTGATGTAAAAATATGTCAAATTAATTGATGAAGAAAACTTTGTACCGTGATAAATAAACTTGCACTTTATAAACTTTGCAACACGATATATAAACTTGCCGTAAAAAATATTTAAAAATGAATCTTTGAATCGTGGTAAATATATTTGTAAATCACGGTGCAAAAATATATAAAATTAATTGATAAAGGAAACTTTGCACCGCGATATATAAACTTGTCGTAACACATCTCTTACTCATTAACGGTATCACGGTCTTTTTGCGTCTAAAAGTGACTTTTTCAGTTAAAAAAAATGAGTACTTTAGCGATTAAAAATTTTATAAAGTGATCGGCCTGAATTTTGCCCTTAAAATTAGGAAAGTAAGGCGAGCTGTTGAACCACCAAACCATTTAGTTTGATTTGATTTTGGTCCAAGAGGATTCGTCAATTCAAATAAAAAAAAAACAATTGGTTTGATTTGGTCTGTGGTTTTGTGACCGAAATTGAATCTAAATCAGCTCATATTATATATATATATATATATATATATATATATTTCTATTAATGTTAGTATTTTTTAATATTTTTATTTACGAAAAATTATTTGAACGGCAAAATCAAGTTCGGTTGGGTTTGAATAATGGAACTGACATGAGATGGTTCGGTTTGCGTTTTTAATTTAAATCAACCTAAACAAATCAAACTGTTTACACGCCTAGATAGAATTACTGGTTGTTCTCGAAGTTCCTGCCCACATGCCCTAAGTCCAATAAATATTGAACCTAACAATTCATACTTTGTTTTGTTTTTATTTTTTCCCCTTTAAATATTCCAAAACGACTTTAAAATGGATCGTACATGATACCTCGTACCTTATAATTGAATGAACTACTACGTTCGCAATGAAGATTAATCGTCACCCAGTCAACCTAAAAAAAGTCATTTATCATAGTCATATGTAGGTGTGGCCGTGTGGGTATTATTTTCAAACCCGGATTGGATCAATAGAACCAGACTGAACCTGTAAAAATTTGACAAAATTCTTTTTCGGTTTGGTTCTTCCTGAATTTTTGTAAAAAGCTGTCAAGTGGTTCGGTCTCGATTTTTAGATTTATAAATCGGTTTTGGAACCAGACTAGACCAATAAGATTACTTATATATAATTATAATTATGAATATTAATAAATTGCTATTTTATATTTCACATTCTATGTATCTGCTCATTTTGTATATTTTTAGGCTTAAATCGCAATTTGGTCACCCTATTTTGACGGATTGTTCGATAAACTCACTCTACTATTTTTTTTCCCTAAATTTAGTCACTATACTTGGTATTTGGTGATAATTAGGTCACCTAGAGTTATATCAGTTAGCTAAGTTTGATGAAAATGCTAAAAAAAATATAGAAATACCCCTATATTTTTTGTCTTTAAAGTCAATAAGGTTAGTATATATACTTGGTCTATAAAATCAATATGGTCACTATAAATTATCAAACTAAGAAAAACATATTAAGCTCACATATTTGTAAAATGAATACTAAGTTATTAATAAAGTTAAATTTTATCTATTTTTGTTCATTTTAATTGCTTATTGAACTTATTATAAGCTTTCTATCTTTTTTCAAAATATATACAAAATAAAGAAATAGTAAAAAAACAATATTAATAAAATGAATGAAAATTATAAAAAAAAAACCCCCACTTTGTGTGAAAAAAAAATTGACTTCTTAAGGTTTAAAAAAGTAAAAATAAATGAAAATAAATAGTTATAATATTTCTCTAAAAGTTTTGAAAATTAAGCTATGAATTATCAAACTATATAAAACAAATTACTAAGCACATAAAATGAAAAATAAATACAAGTTATTAATAAAGTTAATTTTTTTCTAATTTATTTATTTATTTCAATTGCGTATTTGACTCGTTATAAGTTTTCTTTTTTTTCAAAAAAAAAATATAAAAAATATATAAAGTACTAGTTAAAAAACATTACTCCCTCCATTTTTAAATAATTGTCCTCTTTGAACCATCACAACGTTTAAAAAAAAGTAATTGACTGTATTATAAATATTGGTGTAATATGTGGTTTCCTTTAATGTCCTCGTTCATGTGGCCATAATTAAAATTAGTAGAAAAAGTAAGGGTAAAGTAGTAAATGTGTTTTCCTAAAAATGAAAGTTTTGAAAGTGGACAATTATTTTGGAACGGACAAAAAAGGAAATGAGGACAATTATTTGGAAACGCGGGGGGAGGAGTATTAATTAAATGAAGGCAAATTTAAAAAATACAAAAAAAAAAAGGGGAAGGCAAAATAAAAAAGGCAAAGACTTGTATAGGACGGTCTTACGGATCCTAGATCCGTAAGACGGAGCCCCATTTAGAAATTCGCGGGTTAATAACTAAACCTGTTAATATAAATCACAAAAGTTGGTTGGATGAGTTGGTGAATGGTGAACCTTGAAGGTTTAATTTGCGCGCTGGTCCAAGGTTTGACTCCCTTCAGCAACAAACATTTCCTCTATTTGCTCCGGTGCCCTCCACTTTCAATGTTTGTTAGTTCCGTTAGCCATCCGTTAGCATCAATTGCCTTGTGATACTTGACAGATCCTAACGGACTTTGACGAAATGCTAAATAACACATTTAAAACCAAATGTGAGTTGGTGAAAGGTGAACCTTGAAGGTTTAATTTGTGCGCTGGTCCAAGGTTCGACTCCCTTCATTAACAAACATTTCCTCTATTTGTTCCGGTGCCCCTCCACTTTCAATGTTTGTTAGTTTCGATAGTCATCCGTTAGCATCAATTGCCTTGGGATACTTGACAGATCCTAACGGACTTTGACGAAATGCTAAATAACACATTTAAAACCAAATGTGACACATTAAAAACACAAAAAGTGACACATTTTAATGTTAAAAGTGACACTATAAATGAAAATTTATTATAATTTTTATTAAAATACAAAGTAATACTATTAATACTAAAAAGTGACACATTTAATACTAAAAAGTGACACTCTTAATACTAAAAAGTGACACTCTTCCTTAAATAATTTACCGGACCAAAATGAATCATCTCGTGTTTCAAGTTCATCTTCTACATGTCTAGATCCTCGCTTACGCCTGGAAAGGAAAGAGAAGTATTGAAAAGGGTAAGAAAAGATTGATTTTTCGATTCTCATCAAGCCGAATTTAGTTCAAAGACTCCTAATGCTCGATTATTTTTGTTTTCAAGAATTTTGTAAGTTTGAGTAAGAAACATATACTTTACCTTGAAAAAGTTATGGTTTTTGTTTTTAACAGATAAACTTTGGGATTATACACATGAATGAGAAGATATATTTCAGTAGTGTTCAATTGATTGTTGCTGTTAAAATCACTAGCTCAAAAGTGACACACTTTAGTCCTAAAAGTAGCACACTCCAAGCCTAAAAGTGACACTCTTATTGATATAAATTGTATGATTATAAAAATGAGTTGTTTTACAAAAAGTGACACACCTAATGCCTAAAAGTGACACAATTAATACATAAAAGTGACATACTAAACGTGACACTTATGAATAAAAATTTTAAGATGAAAAGTGATTTTTTTGCCAAAAGTGGCACACGTAAAACTTAAAAGCGACACATTCTAAATTTAAAAGTGACACTCTAATTTAAAGTAACTAAGTAAAACTTAATCAGTGTGAAACATCTCACCATATTGGTTTTTATGAGTTTTTATAACGTATTATTAATTTATTATGAGCCTAAAATTTATAATTCTCATTAAGAAGAATTAAAACCTAATTATGTAACTAAAGGGTTTTGAACCTACAACCTCCGGTCAACCAAATCCTCAAGCATCACTTCCATCCATCTTACCAAACTTATGATTATGAATTTTATTAACATATTTAATTATTAACCCGTGAATTCCTAAATAGGGCTCCGTCTTACGGATAAGGATCCGTAAGACCATCTTACAGGAGACCACCTCAATAAAAAAATAACCCGTGTAAGTAATTAGTAAGTATTTTTCAAAAAAGAGAGAGTTAAAGAAGAGTCAATAACCTATCTTAACAAGGAAAAAAAACTCCATAAGAAACTCCTTCCCTGCTTAAAGCCCTTCGACACTAGATCAGGTTCTCCCTCTCTTGTCTATTTTGCATCTGTGGTCTTTCCCTTCATCTTCATCTTCATCTCATCCATATCCAACCATTCCAAGAAACCTTTAAGCCCTAGCTAACACCACTCGCCCCCCTCTCTCTATCTCTCCCTCCCTCTCTCATTACTTTCTCAGTTCGTTTTCTCTGGTCAATGCCACACCAGATCCGGCTAAAAGAGACTTTGCCTCAAGTCGATTCAGTGCTCCAACTCTCTCTCTCTCTCCAACGCAACCCCCAGGCCTCGCCCTATTCCCAGCCTCCGTCTCTTCCATCTATGTTTGAAGCAACTCCAATCCTAGGGCTTGAAATTGCAATTTCTTTATCCCAATCGCAATCTAAGTCTGCTTCAACCGTCGTAGATTTGTTCGGTGTTGATGGGGAAATTGGTGGATTGGTATTGGATTGATTTGTTAAATTTTCCATTCCAGTGAGTGTTACCTTTATGTTTTTGAAGGCTAATCTCTTCGAAAATTGAAACATTGGGTTAATGTGAGTAGCACATGAAATCAATAAGGGTATTTTTGTGTTTTTAAATAATTCTTAAGCTTTCCATCCAAAAAACTGGATGGAGTGATGAACGTGGGAGTTAAAGCCAAGTACAGTGACCAAATTGAGATTTTTTTTTTAGTAAAGTGAGTTTAATGAATAATTTGTGAAAGTAAGGTGATCAAATTGTGATTTAAGCCTATTTTTTAAGGGAAAAAAGTATTTCGAGCCACCCAACTTTTACAAAATATTCATATTGGTCATCATAGTTGTAAATTATTCAGTTAGGTCACAAAACTATAATGTTTTCAACAAATTACCCATTTTGAGCTTCCATTAATTATTTACGTTAAGTGGGTTTGAAATACCCATTTTACCCCCTTCAATAAACTAATTGGTGTGAACAACTTGTAAGACTCTGAAACTTTGCATGCTTGACTTACTTGTACGATAGACTTCTTGTGTGAGATTTCATGTGTTTGGGTATATTGGACTATATCCAATACCTTAGAGTTGTTAGAGTTACAATGCATAACTTGTCGTTGTTCGAAACTCGACTCAGTAGAGCGTTTACTTTCTTAGTTCTTGCTCGCAACCTTTGGGAGGTCCTAGGTCTTCGTATGCTCGACGTGTACTTTCTTAGATGCATTTTAGTTCATGTTAATCATGTGTAATCATTTTACATGTGATGATGGCATTCATAGTATAGCCGGTGTTGTAAGTTTGGTTTCACGATTCGCGTTTCGTTAACGTATCACCTTTCGTACTTTTGTTGCACTTAGTTTTGGTTTAATTTCTTGCATGTGTTTGAGACCCTTCATTAGGCTTTTAACATGCTTTAAAACATGTATGTATTCTTATTTGTTCTTTGTTTCGATCATTGGTTTGGTGTTCTTTGTTTTGTTCTTTGTATGGTAGATACGGGCGACTGTTCAGTATGCGGAGGAATCGTTTTGATCAAGGAAACACCCAAGGAGGTTTGAGTTTGGTTTGGGGCTTTTAAGGCTTTTACTTTGGACCATGATGGAGTGCCAGGAGAAGAGCTCGCGTCCGTTGCTCGCGTCAAAAACCAAATTAGAGGCCTTGGAAATTTGCTTGGCGTAGTCGCGCCTCCTGGAGCACGCGAGCGTGCCACATCATTCTCATATCTGTGTTGTTTTATTTCCTTTGTGAAATCTCTTTTTAGCAATTAAATGGTCCGACCCCTTCAACCTTGTGGCCTCCCATTTGGGGTATTTTAGACCCTAAAACCCTCTTCCATTCATTTTATCTTCATTTCTCATCCACCAACCAAGTTTTAGAAAGAGAAACCCTCAATGTGTGTTCTTGGTGTTTGTGTGTGTTTTGTCGATTTCCGTTGATTCAACCATTGGAATTTCAATCCGAGACCATCGTTGAGAATCTCTCAACGAGGAGAACGTTTCCCCTCGATTCATGGTCACTTTCAATAGGTTTGTTGGTTCGGATTTGGTTAGTTGCTATCAGCCCTTCTTTCTTTCTCTAGCTTAATATCATGCGAGGATGTTAGAGACTTGATTATCACGCTTGGGTACAATATCCTATCACTAGATGATGAGTTTATGAAGGCTTATGTTGGTGAATATGTGGGTTTGATTCACTTGTGTTTAGTTGGGTGATTTAGTATTGAAATGCTTGCAAATGGGTTTAAGAACCCGAATGTTTGATAAATCAAAAAATTGGTTTGTGACCTAACTTTTGAAACTTAGTAAATCAACTCAACAGAGTCAAATAAGGTTTAAATGAGTTTATGTGAGTCTTAGGATGAAATCCTACAACGTTTGGAGATCGTTAATTAAGTCTCTTTTATGAAATCCTGAGATTATGACTTTTTGGGAGATTTTGGGTCTGTGTGATATTTGATGATTTAGAACTTCATTAGAAGTCCAAATGATTGTGTTAGTAGGGTTTAACACCCATACACGGATCTCTACAATAGTTAGAGTGCAAACTAATGAGAGTGCCGACTCTTGGAAACCCTTTGTTAATGCGCGATAGTGCACCGACTCGCTATAGAATCTAAGGTGTCATTCTTATATGGAATATGATGAATTGGGGATTATGATTAGATGGCCAATCCAAGAGTGAATACTGTGAATGTACTATTAGACACTCTATGATTAGAGACTAAAGAGATAGTCTTGGGTTATGATTACAATAGTAATGATGATATACTTGAGATATTTGGGTTTATGATGATTGATATAAGAATATTGATTTAAGTTATGATTCGATAGACTTTGCAGTTTAAGTCAATAATGACCTAAAAGCTGAACATAGAGTTAAGACTCAACGGAGTCGAATAGAGATTGATAATACACTAAATAATGTAGTGTTGGAATAATACGACGCTTGAAACACGTATAGTCTTGTTTGTGAAGACCCAAATGATTACCTTGCGTGTGTCAAATGTGACACCTAAACCCTAAGGGTTATTATTATGATGATATGTTTTCGCTTAACTAACTTATACAGTAAGCCGTATGACCGAGATACTTGGAGTTTGGAAAATGATAACTTGGTTTAGTAACTCAAGAGAGTTGACTATGAGCGTGGACGTTAGGACATAAGAATACTAGAGATCATTACATAGACTCAAAATGAGGTTATGAGATTGAGATGATGGATGGACTACCATTCCATACGAGTTAAGATTGGGTGCACTTATGGGTACTCGCGCGTGTGTGTGACTATGTGATAGTTTTGTTTACGCTTTAAGCGTGACTTTGAGCGTAACGATTAGTAAACGATGGTTATGGACTAATGGGTGGTTATGTTAGTGGCTAAGTATGTAGCCTCATGATATTTATGTTCGTGAACTAACGTAGTAGTCTACACTTGTTTGTGAATTGAGGGTGTTGGAAAACCTCAATATATGATTGTTAGACTACGTAGAGAGTCTCGATATGGTTGTGTTGGTGGCTAAGTATGTAGCCTCATGTTATGGGTAATTGCGACTAACATAAAACCCATGTCATGATACCCATCCCTTAACTATTCTATTATTACAAATTTCAAATTATAATCATAGGGAAAGTATTCAATCATTACAAATTTCAAAAGTTTAGAAGAAGTACTATTATTATCATAAGAGTAACAGTAGAAAGTTATAAACATACAAATATTTATATTTGAGTCAAATGTTTTTTTATTAAATGATGTGTCAGGTAGAGGTGAGCTTTGTCCGATTCGATCCAGTTTTTCGCAAAAAAAATGAGAAAATCCGAACCAGACCAGTAGTTTAGTTTTCTCAAAATATTTATAACTGAAACTAACCCAAAAAGTATGAGAACCAATACTTTGGTTCGGTCCATAACCAACCAACGATGTACGATAACCATGACCGAACCAATACTAAAGTTCTTATCTGTTTAATACATACAAATAACATAATAATAAATTTCATAAAAAGATTAAAAAGCATACAATAATTGTACATTAAAAAATTCAAAATATCATAGCATAACAATCTGGTGGAAACAAAATTACAAAAGTGAGTAAAAACTTAAAAGTATAACAAAATTGTTGAAGTCTTGAAGAACTCGGACGAGGCAATGAGCTAGGGTTTCAGAAGTTTTGTTTGAACTGAAGACACACACACACACACACACACACACACTCTCTCTCTCTCTCTCTCTCTCTCTCTCTCTCTCTCTCTCTCTCTCTCTCTCTCTCTCTCTCTCTCTCTCTCTGACGACAAAATAGAAAATGACATGTTATACTTACGGAGTTAGTGTTAGGGTTTAAATTAATATATAATTATATATAGTTATATATAATTATATTATATACACTTAATCTACAGAACCCCTAAATGTTACACCAAAAAACCTTAAATACAACATCAGTTAACATGTTAAGTTATCAAACTGTCTTCCTTCTATTTTAAAAGAAAAAAAACTACACTTTAAAATAACCCTGTTTACCAAACTGCCCTCCTTCCATTAAAAAAAAAACACTCATGTACTAAACTAAATCAAATCAACACTTTAACTTGTTTGATGAACTATCATAAGACCTGAATTTTATAAACTAAACCAAATCAAATCAATACTCATTTAATAATGATCCTAAGGCCTGAATTTATACTTCAGAGCCATCACTGTTTCTCCCCGGGGCCCCATCTTAATCATACTTTTTGTTTAACTTGTTTGATGAACTATCCTTGCATTTATCCTCAAAGATGTACGCTCTGTAGCTTTAGTTTAGGACAAAAGATTCATATGCTCAATAGGTTCTCAAGTCGCCAGGTTTTTTAAAAAAAATGAAAAAAGTCGCCACTTTTTTCATAAAAATGACAAAAATCGTCATGTTTTTTAAATTTTTTTGAAAAAAGTCACCAATTTGTTTTTTTAAAGACAAAAATCGCCAGGGTTTTTTTTTTAAAGTTGAAAAAGTCGCCACTTTAAAAAAAAAATTGACAAAAATCGCCAAGTTGTTTAAAAATAGTGAAAACATCGCTAGCCTAAAAAAATTGCCAGGCCTGAGAAAAAACATTTTCTTCTTCTTTAAACATGATTTTTAATATCGATATATATATATGAGTACAATGTAGGTAACAACTTACCGTAAAAGAAGAATCCGAAGAATCATCATGAACGTTATTATTCGGATCAAAATTCCTTAAATAAATTGTTGGAAAGGAACAAGTTTAGTGTTTATGGTTAATTGTAAATGAGGGTTTGACATATATTATATTTATAAGAGGATTAATTGAAATTCCTTTATGTTAAAGGATAAGGATTAATTAGTAATTAGAGTTTAGGGTTAATTGTAACTCCTTTTTATAAAATGATTAATTAGTAATTAAATTTTTAAATGAATGTGGTATTTAGTGTTTTTTTGTGTAGCATTTAGGGCCACTCTTAATCTATTGGATTGGTTTGGTCAGATTCTATGTTTTTTGTTTGAAAATCGGGACTGATCCAAAAGTTAGGTTCTATAAAATTGGGCAAATTTCAAGTGGGTACAATTTTGAAAACATGTTTTCATTTAGGACCATTAACTTTTTGCACATTTCATAAAACTACAAATTGCTTGCCAAATGACAAAAATGTCATTAATGAAGACAAAAGTGATCTGGCATTTTACATGACCAAAATTAATACAAAAACTCTGATGCCAAGCCTTGGCATCAGGATGGATTTCATATTATTTTACAGGACCAAAATTAATTGAAAAATGCTGATGCCAAGCCTTGGCATCAGGATGATTAATTCAAAAACTCTGATGCCAAGCCTTGGCATCAGGATGGATTTCACAACATTATTCAGACCCAAAATTAATTCAAAAACTCTGATGCCAAGCCATGTCATCAAGATGGATTTCACAGCTTGACATCAGGTGAAAAAAAATTCAATAATCTAGGCATCAGGTTGCTGATGCCAAATGCTGGTGCCCACTGTTGTTGCTGATGCCAAAAATGTTACTGATGCCAAAAATGCTAATGCCAAGACTTGGCATCAGGTGAAAAAAAAAATCAATAATCCAGGCATCAGGTTGCTGATGCCAAAATGCTGATGCACACCGTTGTTGCTGATGCCAAAAATGTTACTGGTGCCAAAAATGTTGATGCCAAAAATGATGATGTCTGTCAAAAATATTGATGCATGTCAAACATCTCCGCTCAAACCCAAACCCAGTTCATCACCCCATCCCCGTCCAACCCCTTCAGCCATCACTCGGCCATCTACAAACCCAGCCGCATTCCTCCGTCTTGTTCCTCCGTTCACCAGAACCTCCACACCGACCCCAAGCAATCCAGCCATGCCAACCCCAAGTCAGGCGTCCCTCCATCTGGGTCATCCACAGCCATCTCCCTTCTCAATCTCCCCCTTCTTTCTCAGCCACCGGATCTAGTTCATCACCCCATCTCCGTCCAACCCCTTCAACCATGATCACTCGGCCCTAATCTCCGCTCGTCTCCGAGGACAACCACATGTGCAGCACAGTTAATACGTAATCGGAAAACTGAATCAAGTAGTTGCCGATCGATTTAACGAACGACGAGAGACGCCCGTTTCCTTTCATCTTCAGCCTCCATCTCCGACGAATCACAACATCCCACTGTCGCCGTCTTCATCCACCAAACCTCTCGTCATTAATGCTTCATCTCCATTTTCTTGATTCTGCCTCCATTGTTGCCAAGATTGTGCGAGAAGAAAAGGGAGATAAAGATTTGGAGGGAAGGATTCGAGATTAACCTTAGGGATTCTTTGATGTTGTTCATAATTGGTCAATTTAATTGGGGGTTGAGAAGGAGAGAGATGGTGAGCGAGAGAGGGAATGGAGATGAAGCTTTATGATAGGTCTGTGTGTGGAATTAATGGTTTGTGGTTTCCAACACAAACTGTGTACCCTCCCATCCCCCTCCACTGAATTGAATGAAAAAGGACGAGGACAATCGTACATAAAGGGGTAGACAAGTACTTTTGCTCAAAAATTGTACCTAAAAGAAATGTGCAAAAAATAGGTGGATTCATTTGAAAACATGTTTTTAAAAATGTACCGGCTTATAATTTTTTCTATAAAATTTCAGATCTAGGACCAAACCAAAGTATTGGTCCGGTCCAATTTTTACTCGTTCGATTTGGTTCCATTGGTTTGGTTCGGTTCTAAAAAACTTCTGCACACCCCTAGCGTCAGTTCAAATATAATGATTATTTATGAACGAATAAGTATTTTTTAAATGTGTCACGAGTCAAACAAGACTTCTTTTTTAAAAACTCAGGGAATATATTCTTTTAATTAAAAATTAAATATTTTTAAGGGGAAACAACACAAATGGTCCCTATAAAATTTGGATTTTTCGGCTTTGGACTTTTGTTTTTGTTTTGTTTTGTTTTGTTTTTTTTTTTTTGAATTTTTGCTCCTTGTACTAATTTTTTCACGGGATTGGTCCTTTTGTCCAATTCTATTAAGTTTCTACTGTTAAGTTCAACCACGTGCATATCATGTGATGTATTTTAAAGGGTATATTTGTCCATGCTTTTTTAAAATTGACCAAATTATTTAAGGGTATTTTAGTAATTACAGAATAAAAAAAATAAGGATAATGTTATATTTAAAAAAATCTTATTTTTTACACCACTTTCTTCCTCAATCCAACCCCTTTCCCTTGCATTCAACCATGGATGCCACCACCCATCAACAATGGCTGCCACTTTCTCTCTCACTCATTAGTCACTGTCCTCTTTCTCTCTCAACCACCTACGACCACCACCTTCTTAGCGTCCACCGTAAGAACGTCCAACCACATTCACCTCTATAGCAGCCTCTACCTTCGTGTCGGCCTTCACCGCTACAAGTTTCACCACTACCACTACCACCTTACCCACTTCAATATCAACATCACCATCAACCACTCCGTATCAGGCACAAAGGCAAATTCAATGCAAGGCCACTTAGTCAACCGCCTTAGGTCTCTCATTATCTTAGGCCCCATAATTATAGGGATTGTGTATATAGTAGTTTTATAATTTTTTTGTTAATTATATATTCACATCATTAATTAACTATTTTTTCCTTTATTAACTATAACAACTAGTAAAATTGAAAAGTTTCTATATTTTGGTATTTGAAGATTAGGGAAAAAAAACTTTCAAACTTCAAAACTAATTGACTTTTGATTAAAATTGTTCACGTGTTTAAGTTATTCATTTACCAAATCCACGCCTCTTACAATTTGTCGACCTTTTCGGCTTTTCTGTGACTTCTGTCTTCTCTTCTTTTGTTTCTTCCACATACCTGATAATTCTTGATTCTTCATTAATATTCATTCTCCTTTCACCAAGCAAATAGAGAAATTCAATTCTCAAATATGAAAGATTAAATAGATTAGCGATGTTATCAATTGAAAAAGGAATATGGAAAAATTAAAATATGAAGACTTAATCAATAACTTTGCATCTCAAAAGACTAGAAGAGTACACTTTAAATAAATAAAAAAATGGGTTAATCGCACTATTGGTCCCTCAACTATGGGTCGTTCTCAGTATTTGTCCCTTAACAATGTTTTGTCAAAGGTAGGTCCTAAAAGTTTCAAATTTTCGCACCGTCAGTCCTTTTGATGGATGTCTTTTGAGAAATTCCGTTACGTTGCCAATGTGCATTAAGTAAGGGCTAAAATAAATTTTTCTCAAACCTTAACTTATATTTTAATTTGCAGTCAAGACCTTAGAGTTTGAAGAAATACCTAGAGGCCTTCTTCCCAAAAAGATAAACAAAAAACATTATAAAAAAACATATAGAAAAACAAAAAGAAAAGTTTTTTTTAATGTTTTCAGCTTCTTCTTTTTTTCAAACTTTAATATTTTTATTTTCCATTCATGATCTCTTCGGGAACCATACATGGCGACCAAAACAGAACCACTAACTATGAAATAAAGCCTATTGATAAATTCGTACCAAATGGCTTGCACAAAACACAATTGATTTACTCCACCAGTTCACTCCTCTCCATCATCCTGCACCGGCTTCCTCTCCCCGGACACAAATCAATTTTTAACCTCCAAAGCTTCTTCGCCGTCTTCTCCATCGGCTTCAACTACGACACCACGGCAACAATCCAACAACCTCCCCACTCCTGCTCAGATCGCCCAGTTCCTCAATGACCGCACCATCATTGACCGCATCAACATCTTCGACGTCAACCCCTGACATCCTTTGTGGCTTCGCCAACTCTAGAATCTCGATCACCGTTAATCCATCACTGTTCCCAACAGTGAGATCTAGGGGTGTGCACGGGCCCTAAGCCCGCGAGCATTGATAATGCCCAGTATATGCCCATATGGCAGCGGACATCATTTTAAAAAGCCCAGTACCGTAGAACGGACATTGAACGGGCACGGGCGAACACGGGCTTAGATGGGCTCTCCGATTGATTTTCATGTTTTTAAAATTACACAATACAATTTTATGTAATTATATAATTATATAATAGACTAATAGAGGTTAGAGTTGGTACTGGGTAACGAGCCTAGCAGATTGCCAAACAACCAAGGTCAAGCTGACAAGGACTTAAGCTACTGAAGGTCTGAAGCCGAAGGAACGAACTAACGAAGGTAGGCAGGTAGGTGGTAGTAGTCATTAGTCAATTTGTTTTAGGTTTTAGGGGTTCACTTTGCCAGTTTGCCTTTTGTTTGAGTTTTGACGATTTGTAATTTTGTATTGGTAATTTGGTATATCACTATATAATAATATAATATTATAATTGACTAATCTGATTCTTTTATGTTACTGTTAGTGTTAGATTATTATATTATAATAGTATATAATAATATAATTTATGATTTGGTTTATATATAATTTTATATATGATAGATCTATTATCTAATATTAATAGACGCTGATAGAGTAATTGTATAATTATAATGTATTTAAAATTAAAAAAAAAAACATAATGTGATGGTGGGTCGGGTCGGGCTTAGATGGGCATTAGAACTTGAAGGTCCGGGTGTGCCCGAGTCCGCGGGCATCTAACATCTCTAAAGCCCAGCATTATGTATCAACCCATGAGCACAGGCACTTTGGGCCGGGCACAGACGGGCACAACGAGATGTACGGGCTGATGGGCTGGGTTGCTCACCCCTAGTGAGATCCCCAACCTCGTCAATGTTCGTAGTGCCCGCAAGGCCGCAACTGGGTTAACGCCTACATCAAGCCCTTCTACCCCGCCACAAATCTGTTGGATTCCGCCTTTGATTCGAATGATTCTTGTTTGATTGTTGTATCTAGGTTGGTTTTGAGTAATTCTGGATCATTCTCTTTACACACGTAGTTGGGAAGATGGGTGGCGGGGCGTGGGGGTTTTAGCTAGCGAATTGCAGCAATTTGCTTTGTGTTGAAATTTTTTAGAGGTATAGAAAGAGAAGGCGATGAAGGATAAAGGCAATTGACATTAGGGGTGGAAAATTTTGTTTTTCCCAAAAATTGTATTCCAATTTGCTATGTGTTAAGAATACAATAGGAGATAAAGAGAATTTTGAAATCATTCAAACTCTCACTTTTGTCAACCAGTTTCAGATCTGGGGAAGAAGGCCATGTTGCCTTTTTCCAGATTATAGGGACCTGATTGTAATTTTTTTAAAAGTTGAAGTGTGAGAATTTTCAATTTAGCTCTTACACAAATGTATGTGGTATTTAACGATATTTCTCAAACAAGATTCATTAAAAAAACCGACGACATGAAAATTTGAAATTTTTAGAACTTAATTTTACCAAAAAATTGTTAAGGAACTAATACTGAGAATGACATATGATCAAGGGACCAATTGTGCGACTAACCCATAAAAAATTGAATAACTTAAGTGACAGAATTAGACGAATGATTAATTATGCGAAAATGACCAATTGCGAGCAACCTAGACCAAATCGGAGAAACCCAAATTGTACGGAACCCATTTGTGTTGTTTGTCATATTTTTAATATATATCAGCCATGTCACGTGTTCTTTGCGGGTCCCATTAGCATCATCACAACCGCTTCTTCTTTCTCCCGCGCGCCAAATACTCAACCAGCATGGGATGATGAATTTGGAAACGGCGTCGCCCCCTCCTTTTTCGAACCCAAATGCTCAATTTCGCCAACCCAAATCCATTCTTCAGTTTCTTCTCGTCGATTCAGCTAACCCTAACCCGCACACAACTCCGCCCCAATTTCCCTCGTTTTCTCTTACATTTTCTTCCACTTTCCTTCTCATTTTCCCACTGTTTTCCATAACCAATTTTTCCAAAATCTGGTCTCTAGTCTAATTATTGATCAATTTCCATCAATTTCTTTAAACCTTTGGCATGTTGATAAATTTCCAGAACTTCTGTTGGTATTAATTTCCTGCCAGCTTGAAATCGGCATTCTGATTTGTATCGGAAAGAATTAATTAATTCTTAATTTAGAAATAAGGTTTCTTTTTTTTTTTTTTTTTGGTGTTATGAAACCCTTCGAGCTTGATAGCAATTCCAGGATTGTGAAAATTGGTACTATTATTAGGGCTTTGTGAGCCAGTCACATTGCTTCAATTTTGCGTTGGGGTATTGTGAATGGGATCCAAAAGAGGTCGGCATTCGAGAGAGATAGGATCTGAGATTATTGGTGTTTGATGGGGAATACGTGCGTAGGGCCTAATTTGGGGAATAACGGCTTCTTACAATCTGTTACCGCTGCTGTTTGGCGAACACGCCCTCCAGAGAACACTCTCCCTTCTCCTAATGATGAATCCAGCAATAAAAACAATAATGCCAATGAAAAGAATGCAGAAACTTCGGATAGTTCGAAAGGTAAGGGACCTGATTCGAAAGGATCCGAGCCGCCTGCACATGTCCAGAGCACGCCCCCTGCCGAGGTTAAAATAACTGGAGAGGAGGCTAGAGGAGTTGGTCAAGCTAAGCCGGAGGTAAAGGCAGATGGCGGGAAGCCTGGAGAGGCTGGAAAAGGAAACAAACCGAATCACATTAAGCGAGTGTCTAGTGTGGGGCTTCAAGTTGAGTCGGTATTGCAGAGAAAAACTGGGAATTTGAAGGAACTTTATAGTTTGGGAAGGAAGTTGGGACAAGGTCAATTTGGGACCACGTTCCTTTGTATAGAAAAGAGTACCTGTAAGGAGTTTGCTTGCAAATCCATTGCAAAGAGGAAATTGACAACAGAAGAGGATGTGGAGGATGTTAGAAGGGAGATACAGATAATGCACCACTTGGCGGGTCACCCAAATGTGATTTCTATTGTGGGTGCATATGAAGATGCCGTTGCTGTTCATGTTGTGATGGAGCTTTGTGCAGGTGGGGAGCTTTTTGATAGGATTATACAAAGAGGGCATTATACTGAGAGGAAGGCTGCTGAACTTGCAAGAATAATAGTTGGAGTTGTTGAAGCATGCCACTCTTTAGGAGTTATGCATAGGGATTTGAAACCGGAGAATTTTCTCTTTGTTAATGAGAAAGAGGAATCACCGCTTAAAACGATTGACTTTGGGCTCTCGGTGTTCTTTAGACCAGGTATTTGTTTAACAAATTTGTTTCTTTATTGACTGGATGATCTTAATGACACAAATTTGTAATAATCATAATCTTGTAGTTTAGTTTGGAAATGCTCTTGTCACATGCCAACTTAAGTAGAAATTACCATAGACAAGTAGATTCATGACTTCTAGATGGGAGATTTTGGTTAGGAGTGGTAATGAGACCTTTAGACTAGGACAATCAGTATATCACTAGCAAATTAGAAAGTCCATGTGGCTTTTTCATGGCCCCCCCTGATTGTATTTGAGGGAGGGTTCATTCTGTGAATTGATTTTCAGGTGTAATAGTCCATTAGTGAAGGTCATATCTGGATGAAAGATTATCGATTTGATCATACTTGTTAGTCTACAGAGCTTTTACTCATCCTGGTACCTAATTACTTTATTCACCAATATGTGGTATTTGAAATGCTTGCTTTCAACCTACATATGTAATACTGTTATGGATTTATGATACATTTTTTCTTATTCTGAAATGAAAGGTACTCCTTCCGTCCCAAGATTATTGTCCTGCTTTCTTTTTTCGTCAGTCCCAAAATTATTGTCGTGTTCGTAACATTCTTTTTTAGGACACCATTTCACCCTTACTTTTCCTTCCTACTTTAATTATGGGCTACATACACGGCTTTAAAGAAAACTACACCTTATATCAATATTAATAGTCAAGTCAATTGTTTTTCCTTAATCCATGTGCCGGGTGAAACAATACAATAATTTTGGGACAGAGGGTGTAACAAACAAGTGATTAAAAAGTGGGTTTCAGTAATCAATATGCGTACAATAATAAAGCTTGTGAAAATGAAGCTTTGCTTCAATGTTTTAGGCTGTAATCCGCATTTTGAAACCTCTCTAACTTCTTTGAATCCCTCTAAGCAACATTGCAGGAGGTTTTTCACTCCACATCCTTTGCAGTTGATTGCCTCATAGAAACTGCGACGTACGAATACTTTAATTGAGGTTACAAATCAGACTATCATAAACAAATTGTTCCATGGGCTCGTTAAGTTGTATGAGAGAGCTTGTGTAGCCATGCAATAGCCTTTAGGCTGTAACCTGCCTTCTGAAACCGCATTGATTTCTATAAATCCCTTAAAGCAACATTGCAGGAGGTTGCTATTTCTTGCCTCCTAGAAACCTTCTCACATGAACACCAGAATGAGGTTTACAAGTGAGACTGTCATGAACAAATTGATCCACTGGGTTCATTGATTGATTGGTGTGAGAGTTTGAGTTAGCTACGGTATTTAATTTGGTTCAATTTACGGAAGTTATGCTGTTATCAGTTTTTATGCTCAAAAAGTTGTTGCGGTTTAATGGTTAAATAAGCTCAATATTTCACAGGCCTTGAGATTATTGGACTTTTTATGATCCTACAATCTCCATGTCTGTTTGGGAACTGCTCTAAAGGTACCCTTTGTGGAGGCCCATAAAAATGCCATAAAAACTATTCTATCCCAAATCATATGTCCAGATGTTGACTGATCCTTAAAAAATCTTGAGTTCCTCTTGATCTACGTGCACTACAAGGTATTAAACACCATACATTCCCACAGAAACTTAGCATCCTTGTCCCTATCGATCTTTAAAATGCATCTGAAAGAAAGAAGAAACAGAACCAAGAAAGATCCAAGCATATTCTTTTTTAATCTCTCCTAACCAGATAGCCTTGTAGCAAGACTTGAAATTGTATCTGGGGACTCCAGCAGCACTTTTAGAATCTTGCAGCCTCTCACTCTCATAAACCCATAGAATCTCAATGCAAGTGTTCTCATCTTGAAAATCTTATGCTTGTTATTTTTATAACCTAAAATATTAGCTACTAATATGCGGCAAAGCTCTTAGATTCCACATTGATACTTTATAATCAGACAAGCTACATCTAACCCGCCTGGAACCAAATGCATCATATGTGAGATTGATACTTATATTGAAATTGGTTCCTTACATCATTATTTCTAAAAGAAAGAGATCTAATGTAACTGATATATATAACAATATTATGTGCCACAGAACATCATCAGTTCTAAGCCAATGGTACGAAACTTTACCATTACATTCCATGTTCTTTTACGTCGATGGTCATTTTGCACGCTGGATAATTAGGTGGAATAAGATAGGATAAGGTTGTATCCAGATATGATATTAATTCCACTGCTTAATTTGTTTGGGTCCATAGTGCAGATCAGAGGTTTAGGTAGACAATTCTCCTTTTACTTTTGAAAACGGCCTAATTGTGCGCAATAATCTAAGATGTACGGATTTTCTTCCTAATCATTCTGCTAAAGAAAATTAAAGTGGACGTAAATGGCACTTAGTTTATTGAGAAAATAACTTGGAAAGACTTCAATAGATTTACTATACATGAACTCAGATAATAACTTTGATTTCAGAGGTACTCGTATCACACTCCACCCGACAGTCTTTTTGTATTTTAGTTAGTTTTGAAATAAAAAAACATGCGTAAAGGGCGGCGAAATCCATGTGCACAGGAAGCATACAATTGAACAAAAGAAAAGTTCTTCCCAATCTAAAACAAACATTAAGGATGCTGGATCCAAATAAAAAGCAAACTCTAGAAACAGAGGAGAAACTTGTACTGAGAACACTCAACACTCTTAAAAGTTCTTCTTTTTCTTTCATTCCAAAGAACTCACTTGATGCTAGAGAGGGGCCATATTCCACCGTGCCTTGATCTTTTTATCAGCTTTGGACTCCCGCTCACATAGTGATTCCTTCTACGGACTTTGAGCATCATTCGTTTCAGAAAACACAATTCCATCGACCCCTTCCACTGGAGTCTTCTCCTCTTTTCAGTTTGTTCTGTTTGGAAAATCTGATCTCACCATCCAGACAAGGGAGCAAGTAGATGTATGGTCCAGGACAACTGTATGTGCATGATTATTATGGATTGAACTATAATTCACCAGGAGAAAAAAACAGGCTATACCCAAGCCACTAAAAGCAGATGCCGCTCAGCACTAGGGTTATCAGTCTATGAACTTTTGTGGATAATTTGATATTGTTAACGCTAACATACTTGCAGCTCCTTTGGGATATTTTCTGTAGAAGAGAACTGCAAAAATGAGAGGGCCTGCTTGGATAAACTCAATTGAGACTAAATGCATGATTTTACAATTGCGGGCGTCATGATGAGAGGATTATAGGTACAGAACCAGAAACTTCTCTCTGTGGCTTGGGGGAGAAAAAAGGATTAAGGCAGAGAATGATCAAGTTGATGAATTAGCTGAGTGTGAAAAACTGATCAATATATGATTTTAGAAACATCAGAAGAATCGCAAGTTCAAATTGATTATCTAAATTATACGAAAGGTGGGATGATTTTCTCTATGCTTTGTTTGTGCAAATTTAGGGATTTTTGTTGTTATTGGTGAGTGTATTTAATTGGAAGCTGGCTTTCGTTTTCTTTTTATTTCTTGTTTTTCCACTTTTTTCTTGTAGGATGGATTCCTTACCTCCCATTTCTAATATCCTGTTTATCAATAAAATTAAAATATCTATTCAAAGGAAAAAAATCCATGTAAATTCAAATTAGGTTCTAATTCTGAATTCACTGATTTTGTCTGTGGGGAAGAAAATCTTTGAAAAGAAAAAAAGTTCAAAATTGTTACTTAAGTGGAAAAATTAGTTCACAATTTGATGCTTCTTGATATATAATTTTCTAAATTATCACTATGAAGCCTGTAAATGTTTGGTGAAATATATAAGATTGTGAGTAGGCCCTAGAAGCATTCTCTCTACATATATGTAGCATGTTTAGTATGTAGAACTCATGAAGAGAGTCTTTCCATGTTTTTCTCCACAGTTTAATGGTTTGTAAGTAATGGTGTATTTGGACAGAACTTTATGCAAGGATTTATGAAGATCAATCTTCTATCGCAATTTTGGAAGATAATATCTTCTTGTGTTCTGTATAGAAAAGAAAAAAAGAATTGGCAGACACGAGATCAAAAGTTTTACCAACCTCCTTCCCTATTAAGGGCTATTCCTATTGTGTTTTGAAAAGAATGAATCAATATGGCATTCCAAGGTTGTTGCATTATAGTGGGGTTGTTATTTGATATTTTTCTAGAGATTGGCGATTTGCTTCATCAATTTGGGCTCTTTCTTTCTAGCTTTTATCTTTTTACACTTAGTTGGCTCCATGTAAACAATTTGGTATCTTGGTTCAGTCCCGTGCAAGGTCATCACACAGGCCACACTTTTTTATATCCTACTTTCTTATGGTTGTCCATGTTAGTTTTGGTGTTCCCCTAAGTCTAGTCTAGTTGTTTATATCAATACTACTACACTTCCTAACCGGTGCACTTAGTGGTCTACATTGTATGTGTTCAAACAATCTTAGGCCAATTTCTCTCAAGTTATCTTCTATTTGTGTGACTTTGACCGTCTCACGTATTTTTCATTGCAAATTCTATCTTTCCTATTTTTATCACATATCCATCTTAACATTCTCATTCTGGCCACATTCATTTTGTTAACATGTTTGTTCTTAGTTGTCCGACATTCCGTCAGTAATTTAGGTCCAAAGTAATGTAGGTCCAACAGTTGTTCTATAAACTTTCCTTTCAATTTGAGCGGGATACACTTATCATAATAATTCGGAATTCGGATGCACTTCTCCACTTCATCCAGCCTGATTTTATCCCATGTCTGACATCATTCCCTTTTCTTTTTCCTATTAGTTTGATGTTTTGGGTTTAACTCTTGAGTGCGATTAAGGTTGGCCTAGTGGATAAGGCTCAGCAGACTTGCCTCCATATAAAACATAAAATCTTTCTTTGAGAGAACTGAATGGACAGAGAGGATGTAAAGGTAACTTTCTGTATCTGATTACAAGAGTTAAGACTCAATTGGTCATGTACCAACTTACAAAACTGGGGTTCGGGCGACCACACTAGATGTGACATAATTGTGGTTCATATGGTTTGGGAGGATTTTGGCAAAAAAGAAAGCTACTCCCATTCATGTAACCTATCATCTTCTTTAAGTAATAATTGAAAAACAAACAGATTCACACGATTATTGTATCAAAAAAATATACTCCTTCAAACTCAGAGAGTCCCTATTTGTAAAATTTACTTATATGAGACTTACATAAATACCCTTAGAACTAACCTTAACCAATTTTTCCATTGGATCCAACTTGCTTAGCTCATATATGAAGGGTGATGATAGATAATCATGCGAATCGTTTGTTTAATTTGAAATGAGATTCTGAAGCATCCGATGAAGCAAAGTAGTACTCTTTCAATTGAATGGAGGGAGTTCATTTTTCTGTTACAAGTAACTAAGTTCTAGCAAGGTAATTTACTGCTTGTGTCACCACTGGCTTGTATACGTACTTTTCTGCATCATTTACTCATCATAAAATTGCATACACAAAGCCTGAGTAGGAATGGAGGTGGTGAGAGCCATTTTGCTGCCTGATAAATGTAATATTTGCTACTATAAGAGTAAGACGCTGCACGTCTTCAGGATGAAAAATTGGTCAGATCAAGTGTACGTGTCCTGATGGGCTTACCCTGTAAGGTCAAGTTTGCCTTACAGATCTTCTTCTAGGCTTGATTTCAGCTCCATTTCTTCTAAAAGATTAATTGAGTTACAGAGAGATGAGTCAACCTGGTACTTTGATGGCCTTGTTGAGTGCAAGTGACTTGCTTTGATGCAGAGTTAAGGGGCTCAACTTCCTTTCCAGTTAAGGGATTTTGACTTGTCTCAGAATAGTTGGGCATTTCCATAACATAACAGTTTCTTACCTGATAGTTTTCTTTTGGTATCTGGCAACTTGCTTATTCGTTGGTCTTATTCCACCATATGTGAAACTGCACCTTGCATTGCTGCTTCACAAGCACTCCTCTTTCTTTTTCGTTTTTATTGAATGGAAAATGTGCCCTCGTAATATCCGAATGAAACGACAATTTGACCATCTTAGTCGTGTGGCTCCCAAAGATATGATTGTCCTTCCATTACAAACCATAGACTAAGAAGAGTGCCAAAGCCTACTCTTTTTGAGAATAAGATAGCAAATATGTAAGACTATGGTGAACTTAGTCAATTTCTATTCAGACTTGTGTTAATATTGATTTATTTTAGGTACTTATTCTAGTTGAAAACAAATTGAGTTCTGGTTGCCTATGTCAAAACATTGCCTTTGTTAATTGTGATATACATTGTTGGGCCCGTATCTAATAGTTTAAGCTTTTAGATGAGTTGGTAACTTGAATGGTATCAGTGCTCTGACAAGGTTATGGGTTCTTGTCCATCCCTCTTGCATTTGTTACCCGAAATATTGTTAGTGCATGTTGTCACTCAGTTTGGTTTGTGATGCCCTGGTGAGGCCTATTTGTTTGTCTCTCCAGGTGTAGACAGGTCACAACTCACAAGTGAGAGGGAGTGTTGAGTTTGATATACATTTAGATAAGATTGTAGATGAGTTGGTAACTTAATAGTTAACAATGCCAAAAGATCTTTGTTGGTTTATTTATGTTTGTAAGCTTCTGTAGGGATTGTATGGATAAGCTGTTTCATCCTGCATCTCCGTACACTTGATAACTTAATACTCCCTTTTTTTTTCTGGTTATATTTTGCTCTGATTGACCTAGCTCATCCTTTCACCGTTCTTCGCAACTATTTTTTAATTTGATATTGCATTCTTCCTCACGGCGGAGTTTGATTTAAGTTGCTACCATCTGCACAAGATCTAATAAGGTATCATCTATTCAGGTGAAACATTCACGGATGTGGTTGGGAGCCCTTACTACGTTGCCCCAGAGGTTTTGCGGAAGCATTATGGTCAAGAATGTGATGTTTGGAGTGCTGGGGTCATCATATATATTTTACTAAGTGGGGTCCCACCGTTTTGGGATGGTGAGAACTTAACTTTTTCTGCTTTATTATTTTACTGGCACCATGCTGTGATTCAGTATTTTACAATTCTCATCCACTTCTTTGATGTTCAATAACGTTCTGCATCAGAAACGGAGCAAGGGATATTTGAGCAGGTGTTGAAAGGGGAACTTGACTTTGTATCAGAACCATGGCCCAGTATATCGGAAAGTGCAAAAGATCTGGTCAAAAAAATGCTTGTAAGAGACCCCAAAAAGAGATTGACAGCGCATGAAGTGCTTCGTGAGTATATATGGCCTTTTCCTATAGGCAAATTACTTATATAAATCTAATAAGTAATTTGTTTGAGATGCTCTAATTTTCCTTCCTTTCTTTTACTATCCTTTTGTCCTCTATACAAATGGTCAGGTGATCCTGTTCCCCTCATTTTTATCTTGGTGATGGGATCTTTTGGTGTCTTATGTAATTTTTCGTGGTGGACATCTTGTTTTCCAATTTCTGAGTTCTTCCTTCTCTGTTTTATAAAATCTTAGGACAGATTGTACCATTCATGTCTTGACCTTAGGTGACCTGCAAACAGCATCCCTTAACAACATTGGGCTCATTATGTCATTGAACTTTCACTTATGAAATGGTCCTTCTGTATACTTTCATAATCTGAAGTTGTGGAATGGAAAAGGTTCAGGGTTCTGGAATGAGACGAGAATTCATACAAAAATAGACTAAATTAAGTTCCTGAACCACTAAGTGCTTATAATCGTCCATACACACAAAGTACCAGAGGGATAGGGACCCAAAAGTTGATTGATATAAACAACTCTTCGTACCATCTATCATTGGGATTCCAAAAAAAGTAGAAACCCGGAGTGCATATCCAGAAGAACAAACAGAATTAGGAGCCCCATATAAAGAAGACAACCAAAAGTGGTGGGGGAAAGAAGAACAAGGAGGCCTTCCTCTGACCTTAGAGTCCTCATATTTTTGCTTATGCAGCATACGCTGGTGTGAATTTCCTTGTAAGTGAATGGCTAAGGATAGAAAAATATATATGGTCAGGAAGAATAACATTAATGGATACATGTAAGAATTTTAGGAGGCTACTAGGATAATACAATATTAGGCACTTGTTGTAAAGGGATTTAATTGCTGCATGCTCTTGTATTTGTCTAGAGTTGGCACTAAAATTTCTCCATTCTCCATTCACTCAAGAGCAGCTATATATGCTCTTGCAGTATTTCAAATGAAATCGGCATTCTCTTTATGTACTGTTGGCTGTTGCTTCTAGAGGGAAACTATTTTAAGTAAAATACTTTCATGATGTTCCATCCCTTTTTTCCCTCAATGCTCATTTTCTTCGATAACAAAAATGTTTTAGAAATCAGAACAGATTTTCCATTTAATGTGTTATGTTCTACGAGAGCAAAACGTTTTTAGTAATCAGAACCAGCTATTTCATGTTTTTGCCTAAAGCAAAATGCATTCTTGTTTTTCATTAATTATTTCTCTGTATTAGTAACTGATGATAGCGTTCTCTTGCAGGTCATCCTTGGGTTCAGGTTGATAGTGTAGCTCCTGATAAGCCTCTTGATTCTGCTGTTTTATCGCGCTTGAAGCAATTCTCGGCCATGAACAAGATCAAGAAGATAGCCATCAGAGTGAGTACTTCCTATTGCTTCAATTGTTTGATATTTGAGGATGCTGGGCATTGTTGGAAATATATATTCTTGCACCCGCGTGAGTTTTGTTTCCCTTTTTACTATTATTACGATTTTTTATGTGAGAACAAGTGAAAGACTCCAGTCTCAATCTTTGGATAAAACTAAGTGGCATCTAACATCTCCATTCCCAATGAAGGCCATGTGTGAATCGTGTGTTTATAACTGGACATTTGGTACTCTTGGGTCCAGACTAAACTCTCTTGTTTACTCTGTAGGTTATTGCTGAGAGTCTGTCTGAAGAGGAAATTGCTGGACTTAAAGAAATGTTTAAGATGATAGATACTGATAATAGTGGACAAATCACACTTGAGGAGCTGAAGAATGGTTTGTTTAAAGTTGGTGCCAATTTGAAGGACTCAGAAACTCATCGTTTAATGGAAGCGGTAAGTGTGAAATAAATATCCTTGCTAAAAGCTTTTGGTATTTCATAAGATCACAGATGTAGTTATAGTCTCAAATTCAGAGGTTTGATGCAATCATGCAAGGAATAAATTTGGATTAAATATTGTCTTTGTACAGTTTTCTATATTGTATTATTCACAACATACACATAGTTGGCAATTTGGCATTGTAAAGTTGTTGCAGCATTCATTTTCAAGACAGTCATTTTATTACTGGAATGAAGCGACATTTTGGATCTGTCATACTTAAGTTTTAACTTACATGATGATGTAAAAGATGTGCCTTTGACCTGAGCCCTAGTGCTAAGTTAGCATGTTAGTAGGTGAATGAAAAACGCCCTAACTTGCCTTTTTCTGACGGTTTAAAAAAACTGGTCTTGTGCAGTGGTAGGTTAGAAACAGGGTTTTGCTGGCAAATTTGCACTTCATTTGATTTGAAGCACTGCAGAGAGGCATGGCATTTTGAGATTACTTCATCATCTTCATTATTATCCTCAGGAGCAGAGCCATAATGTTCTAGTAAGAGGACCAAGACTTGATTCTGTAGTGAACTTGGCCACTAAAGTTTAATCCAAATAGGATTGTTTTTCCCAAAGTAGAGGGAATTGTTGATATTGAAAGAAACCCTGTTGTTAAGACAAACATGTATAATTACATTTCACACTAGTAAAATTGCCCCCAAGCGAGGAGTGGTGATTTATTTATGCTAGGTGTATATCCATGATACAGAAAATCCCTGTTAGGTGCAGCGATTGTAGGTAATCTATAGGCTTTGTCCAGGAATATTCTAAATCCTATAGCTTCTGAGATACTAGATTGAAAAATGATGTATACGCCTGACGGGGTATATTTGGTTCAAAATTTTCATCTTCTTCTGAAAAAATTGAAGATATTCTGTTAATTGTCATGGACATTTTAGAACTTTTGTAAAATATTCTTGTGTGAACTTGGGCTTTTGGTAGGTCTAGATTATTGTTTGAGTTCCCAACCTTCATGTTAGTAGTGCCTCAGCCTTTCATTTACACATTAATAATATTTTCCAAGTTTTAGAGATATATAGAGACCTTAAATATTGTATTATATATTTGGTTGGGGGGGTGAAGGAACCATCCTGTGAATTGGAGTCTGTGTAAGCGTTTCATGAAGGGGGTCTGGCCTAGGCAACTTGGTTTTCAATAGCATTTCTTCAGGAACTAGATGGTTACGGCAGTTTTTTTTCTTCAAGAACATGACTCTCTTTGGTGTGATGTGATGCAAGCTTGGGCATTGGCAGAATGATTCGGATGCTAAACCAGTATTGTATGTTAATCATGCAAGTGGGAAATTTATATCCCTGCTTCTGAACTCGATCTTTTTTCCTCAAGTTTCTTAGAGTTGGTGATATCAGTTGGATTAGGTTTTGGGAGATTTTTTGAGGTTGGAGGTAAAACTTTAAATTTTGTTTTTCTTGTCTCTTTCAGTTATTTTCTTTGCATGGGGCGCTAGTATTAAATTTCACCTTTGTGGATGGTGGTTCATTTTCTTGGATTCGTAATTTCTTTCAGAAATGCAATTGATAGGGGTATTTGGAGCTTCTATGTTTCATTCCTATGCTGGGTCTTATCCTTTTGGATCTGTGAATTGAAGAGTTTGGAATATTAGTCAGCCACACTTTTAATTTTTATTGATTCGTTGTATGGTTTTCTTTCTTGCTCTCAACTGCAGCTCTTTCCCCTGAATAGATTCATTTGGAAATCTAAACTCCCCAAAAAAGTTCACCTTTACTTGGTCCCTGGTTCATGGAAGAGCTCAACACTAATGATTGCAGGCAATGAAGGCAGTCTTATTGTGCTTTAAAGTCAGGCTGTGTGTGTTTTTGTAGGCAGGCTAGTGAATCTCATTTCAGTTTTACTCCATTGCAAGCTTTGTTGCCACCTATGGGCCTTGTTTGTTGTTTGTTGTTTGTAATGAGAGCTGGATTTGTTCTTCTTTAATGAAAGGGTTACACAGTATTGGAGTTGTTTTTGTTTTGATAAAGAGGCCAAGATTCTTAAGCAGTGTGGGCACTTCACAGTTCTTTGGTGCATCTGGACTGGGAGGAACTTTCTTATATTCAATGAGCGATTGCTCTTTTCATTATTTGAGCTTGTGATTTTCTTAGCGTCTTAATGAATTAGGGGTCTTGGGGTTTTTGAAAGGGGTTGCTCTGATGAATCTTAGCAGGCGGTTTGCTGTCCTTTCGAAAATTTTGTTTTTGGGGTTTGAATTGATTTGCTGTTTGGTTTGGTTTTAGTGCCCAACTATCTTTATAAGGTGAACTTTTGGTGCGCCACTGTTTAAGTTACTCTGTTAATACTATTCTCTTTATCTATCAAAGAACCTATTCGACAGAATCATACTAGAAAATATCAACATATATCTAAACCAGAGTAACATATGACCCTTTTCACCCCCCCCCCCCAATTTGTTTAGGTTGCTTTTGCCATTGAATCTTGGGAGCACTGATTGGTTAATTGTACATTCCGAGCTAGGTGGGGTTCTAAATACTGCTCTGTGTAGGCTGTGCATACACTGGTTGCTCTACAGTTTTCAGCATCTTTTCTTTTTTCATGCATTTCATTAGCTGTAACTGGTACTGCTCACTTCTCCTAACGGAGAGGTCGGGTGTTCAAGTCTCACAAGAGACACCTGGACTTTACAACTCTAAATAGAGAGGTCGGGTGTTCAAGTCTCTTCAGAGGCACCGTTGTTATTCAAGCCTTACCCAAAGGCCCCATTTAGCTACTCACTTATCTTAACGGAAAGGTTGAGTGTTCAAGCCCTACCAGAGGCTCCCTGGTACTTCACTACTCTCAACCGAGAGGTTGGGTGTTCAAAGCCTTACCAGAGGCACCATTTGTTAGAGCCAAACCAAAGACATCATATATATAATTGTAGCCTTTCAAGACATTAAAATAATAAAAAATTAAGGGTTGGAGTACGGTCTATGTCCCCTCCAACCTTTTTAAAAAAAAAAAAAATCTCACTTCCCATAGTTTCACTGATTGACTGATTGTCTTTGATGAAGGATGACAATATCATTTTAGGTTGTCAGCTTAGGCTGAGTGGACAAATATCATCAAAGATTCTTACAAGGACAGTATGAGTCTCCAGAAAAATGGGTACAAGTCATGTTTAAGATTAAGATTGTTGACTAGAAATTAGCCCATCTCTAATATGGAACTGCAGGCTGCGCTATTGTTGAATGGTGCATTCTAAATTTTCTCGACGCATCTCGGTTTCTTTTATCTTTTACCTCTCTTTGAAACAACTTAAGGTTGATATGCAACACTATTAGAAGAGGGTCGTCTTTCTGAACCTTTAGCTTAGGTGGTGGATATTAAGTAGCCTAACTCTGTCTCTTTGTTTTGGCTTGTGTAGCTGCACTGATAGACATGATATTTCCTTGTTTTTCGTTACATCTTGTACCACCTCTAATCTCCTGTATTTGACTACTGCAGGCTGACATTGACAACAGTGGTACTATAGACTATGGTGAGTTTGTTGCGGCCATGCTCCATCTGAACAAAGTTCAGAAGGAGGATCATATGTATACTGCTTTCTCATATTTCGATAAAGATGGTAGCGGATACATCACTGCTGATGAGCTCCAGCAAGCCTGTGAAAAGTTTGGTTTGGGTGATGTTCATCTCGAAGAAGTTATTCGTGAAGTAGATCAGGATAATGTAATTATATTTCTTCCTAATCGCTACATCTTTCTCCAGAATGTGGCATGGATCATTCTTTTTGACTTGCTATTTGGTTTTTCAGGATGGGCGCATTGATTACAGTGAGTTTGTGGCCATGATGCAAGATACTGGTTTTGGCAAGAAGGGTACTCAGAGTAGTAAGAAATTGGCTCCAGCATCCTCTTAAGCTTGGTAACACTTGATTCTTTATATTTAGTTGCCTACTTGCTGACTAGTTTCTAAATTAGGGAGTTCATAAACTTGTAAAGATAAGTCAGGCTTGTGAAAAAGGACTTGTGATTTTGTCCCCTCTGTTTGTTGTTATATGTTGTATTTATGTTCAGTTGTTAGGTCTTTCTTTTTTGGTCCTGACTCCTGAACAATGCTGTTCATAAATTTAGCCATTTGCTTTGTTTTAGTAATATTTCTTAGTTATGAATATTTGATACACAACATGATTTTTTTAAAAATGCAAAATGATGTTGACTTGTTTGCCATCTTTGTTGTATCCTTTTTCTCTCCAAAACTTGTTACAGCAGAGCTCCACAGAATGCTGCAGCAGATCAAAATTTTCATTATACCAGTAGCCAGTCTGATAGAGCATCCACACCTGATGAATCTTTTACCCGTTGTCGGTTTATAAACCTTTCCTCAATCTGCGGTGTAGATTAATTTATAAAAGCTTTATAGCATGAGTATGTTTCTTGTAACACGGTCTTACGGATCTTCTGTAGCATGAGTATGTCTTCACTCTCTCACAATTCAAACCACCATATTTCATATTTAACAACGGATAATTTTTATTTTTTTATTTTAATAAATGTATACAATAAATGTTTTCCATAACGAAAAGGTAAAATGAAAGAATTTGGTAGAGTTTAGTGATAAAGTAAACTTGAAAGAACAAAATGAAAGAATTGATAAAATTTAATGAGAAAACAAATTTATACAAATTTTTTAATACTATATAGTATATATATAAAATAATTGATAATTAGCCATTTCAAACGACTATTTTTATTAACGTTTGAAAATGACTGTTTATAAAGAAGGTACAATAAATAATTTAAACCGGTTAAATTCTATGAACCTTTCCAAATCTTCAACCGATACTTAAGAAGTCCGCAAAGGGATGAACTGGTTCACTTCACGAGGGGCAACAACCTCCATTCGAACTACTCATATCTACGACGACGAGGTTATATTGCTACGCCTTAATGGCTACCCTGAGCATCGTTCATTTGGCCAACGTATGTTGGCTATTTTTGCTTACGCCAATTTGTTCGTCCAGACGGCCCAATAAATAATGGGTATGGGTATATTCAAAATTTTAAGTAGACACAAATAGACATGTTTACTTGGACACATTAATTATGATGGGCTAAATAGGCGTCCATTTGGGCACCTATACTAAAACTCATTCTCTTTATTTTCTAATTTTGTTTTTTCAATTACATACATAATTATAAAATACTTAAGATTAATTATGACGTTTAACATAATTAATGTATCTATATTACACTCACCCTTCCAAACGTCACCCCCCTTCCAAGCGCCCCCCATATATATATATATATATATATATATATGCCCGCCCTTCCAACCACCACCCCCAAATTGCGAAGCAAAGCATGGAATGTCATTTTATGACTCTATACACTTAAATGAAACCCAATATCACTTTCAAATTGCTCTATTTCTACGACTTTGTAAATATCCGTTCATTTTACAATATAAATGGATTCATAACGGTTTTGTGAGCAGTGCAACATGCGACATTCTTATTTACTCGAACCTTCCCATATAGATTTGTACATGTGACTTAGTTAGCTTGTTTAATTTTTGGTTAGGTTTACACTCGTGTGTTTGTCTATTGGGCTTCAGTGAAATTAAAAATCTAACCACAAAATAGAAGATTGAATTGAGGGTTACAAAAAAAATAAAAATATAAAAAATACATAATTGACACAAGAGATGAACAAACAAACATATTTATTTTTCTTTTTTTTGGTGAAATTAATGTTTTTTTTTTCTTTTTGCGTATTTTTGGTTAAAGAATGAAGTTTTTAAATTATTATATTTATTTTATAACTTTGTATGAGTAGATGGGAGCCCATGGGCACCCATGCCCATTTATTGTCCGCCCATATATGCCCATGATATTAATAAATGAACACTTACTCGCCCGCCCATTTAAGTTCATTGCCCATATGGGCGCCGCCCATACTCGTCCATACTCATCCATTTGCCACCTCTAAGAAGTAATGACTGATTTCATTCCTACACTGCACGGATCCATGAAATAAGGTTGTTGTTGTTGTTGTTGGAGGTAGAGATGTTAATCGATCAAATCCTGTCAGTTGCGGTTTAAACGGTCTGTTAAAATTGCAAACTTGTCCCTGTAGGTTTTGGTTTTAAACGGGTTACACCTATGCAAAATATATTAAAAAAAAAAACTTTTATATTTAAATATAAAATTTGAAATCAAGTAATTAATGAGCAACGAGCCAATTATCAACATTCAATAACAAAAACAAAATGACGCAAATGAGTCATACAACAAGTCAACAACATCAAACATAAGTGATAAAGTTCAAAACACAAACAAACTAAGTTTTACTAGTTAAAAACTAAAAAAATTCTAATCAAGTATGAAATGATAAAATAAGTTGAGAATTATAAATATCATAAATTAAAGTTTTATTAGACCAAACATAATCTAATTTTGAATAACTTGATTCATTATGAGTTTGACTTGCATATTTGTTTTTGGATTAATATTTAAATTTTAGATTTTCATTGTGTAATGATCGGAAAAAAATAGAGATGATCAAAAAAAAAAAACTATACTAAAATATTTCCCGGTGACGTTAAATTTTAGATTTTCAATAAACGTTTTGTCTAGACGTTAACATAAACAAATTATTTTAATTCATAAAACACACCATTTATAAAATACAAATTACGCGTAATTATTTTAGCTTAATAAGGAAAGAGGGTGGAGTTTGAGACAAATGATTTTTGTTAGTAGGGTCTCCATCGTAAATGCAATTATCACTTTACTTTACGACTAAAAAACTTCAAATAGTACCACTTTTTATTTGATGATTTGAATTGATCTATTTAAGTAATGATTCAAATGCTACGATTGCATGGATCAAACTCGTTCCTTATAAGCGATGAGAAACTCGAGTGCATTCAGCCATTAGGTCATTCTCTTTTCTTTTTCTTTTTCTATTTTTATTTATCATTAATTTTTCTTAATATAGAAAGTTTGAAAAATATTTCCATTCTTTTCTTGTATTACTAAATTGTGCACATCTGAATAGAGGCTTTAGAAGTTAGAACCCCCTTTTCTTTTGTTAACATTATCACTAAATATTTATCATTGATACTTAATACAACACTTATATAATACTTAATACAACACTTTTTTTAAGAAAGTGGACCAAATTGCCCTTTGCCATTTTATCAGTAAATGAAAAAAAAAATTTTGTTTGGGATACAAAAATAAAGCCTAAAAAAAAAAAAATTTGGTATTTATTTATCCCAATGCCTCAAAAAAATTTTATTTATTTATTTTTGTTTAGTATTTACCAATTCTTTCAAAAGTTCCGTTCTTAAATTGCATATAGCTAAACCAACTCCCAAACCAGTCCCAATGTCTATTTTTTTTTTTAAAGAGTAATATAATATTTTTACAACAAAAAGTGTTGTATTAAGTATTTAACTGATGTTATATTAAGTATACCCCATATTTATTTATCTGAATTATATACTTCACAAAAAAAAAATATTATTATTTGTTAGTATTTGCCAATTCTTTCATGCGAAAGTTCCGTTCTTAAATTGCATATAGCTAAAACATATGGGTGGTTCCTGTAACTCCCACAGGTTCTCTCCTTCCTTTCTTCAGTTTATACCAAAAAACAAAGAAAAATTCCATTGCCGGGAATCGAACCCGGGTCTCCTGGGTGAAAGCCAGATATCCTAACCGCTGGACGACAATGGATTGTGGTCTTCAGTACACAAAACATAATATATGATTTACAAATTATTTCATGCAAAAGTTCCGTTCATAAATTGCATATAGCTAAAAGATACTGGGTGGTTCTTGTCACTCACATAGATCTTTCCTCTTTTTGCAGTTTTTATAGAAAAATATAAAAAGTTCCATTGCCGGGAATCGAACCCGGGTCTCCTGGGTGAAAGCCAGATATCCTAACCGCTGGACGACAATGGATTAGTGATCGATTATTTCCTTCTTTATTTTATATACGTTGTTATCATCCTCGACTTCCCAAACGAGATTATTTATTCGGAATGAAATTACGCGGGATTGTTAAATAAATAGGATAGAGTCAAATTCAGATTTGAACTCATTTGACTGTCGAACTTTGTTCACGAACAAGTCTTTCGATTTGATTTTATTTTTTATTTTGAATGTATATATTTTCTAATTATTTATTTGTTTGGTTCGGCTTGAATGAAATTGATCACATTTATCACAATCGAGTGAGTCTTGATCATGGTTTTTGTGGCTCGGCTCGAGCTTGACTAAGCTCAATTTTGTTAAATAGTTTCATGAGCTCAAGCTCGAATCACCAAAAATTGGCTCGACTCAGTTTGAAAACACCCCTTAACCTATAAATAATAGAGATCTCAAATTTATATCCATATTTTTTAGCCTACTCTATGTGAGGTTTAAACATAAGAATGATTAACTAAAACGTTAGGCTGCAGTTGGGATGAAAATTTGAGACAAAAAATTGAGATCTCGATCACTACAAAGAAAAATATTTTAGCATTCTAAAATTCAAATATTACATAATTGATCATAAAACGGTCATAAAGTAAATATTCAAGTTCTTAATACAGACTTTTGACCGTTATAAATCTTTTTTCCTTGTTGAGTTTGTGGTATAATGAGTTGAAATTAAATCTATTTTATTGTAGGAATTAGTTAATATTTTGAGTTAGATGAGCATAGCTCCATTGAGTTTATTTGAATTTTCGACCAAAATTTGCAATATCTCGATCTAAGTCAATTACAAACTCCGTTACCTTTTGCCTTCAAATATTTCACTCGGGAAACGGGTTGTTTTTGAACAGATGTAGGGTGTCGAAAGAGGAAAGATTTGCTTTAACATAGTTCGAACCATCCACTGAATTGGAATGGTGTTTGGAACCTTGAAGTTCCTCCCCGAGTGAAAATCTTCCTATGGCAAGATGAAAATGTCTACCAACAAACGAAAATCTCTTCAAAAAGGGGATCCCATTATCGCAAATGTGCCTCTTTTGTGTGTTAGACTTGGGAGAATTCATGGAATCTTTTTATCGGATGCTTGTTGCAAAGGTAGTTTGCAAGGAAACTAAGTTTCATTCTGGTTGAAATAACTCTTAATTCTTTAACACTAGCAAGAGTGCATATGAGTTGTTAGTACAGAGTTGTTTTAGCTTAATCATAAGTATTGGGTTCAAACAATTGAAACTTTTAGCTTAATCATAAGTATTGGGTTCAAACAATTGAAACACAGCTCTCTTAATTAAACTTGGGAGGGAAAACTTTACTGTCCTTGTAGTCCTGCTTGGTTCGAGAATTAATTTTGGACGACATAGGGATACTCGGGAAACCAAAAACAATGCTCTAACAATATTTCTTTATTTTGAATATGAAGAGGTTATTTTCACTACATTAATTGATTATTCTCTACATTCATTAATCATCTTTCAAATTAGGTTATGTTAGGAAGTAAATACTCTTTAATTGGCCACTTTATTTGAATTATATTCAATTTCTTTTCCAAAAGTAGTTTTACCTTCCCTTTCCTTGAATCAACATCAAATTTTTTTTTTGGGAGAGCCTATTTTCTCTATCATAATTATTTATCCATTATATTTATATAAGATAATGTTATATAAGACAATAATAATCCTTATCTTTTAATATTTTCATTTCATGAATTATAGATTTATTCAAAATGAACCAAACGATTAAGAATTACGTAATCTATTATTGTACTATTGAGTAATATTTTAAAGATAATGGGGTATTATTTGAATCTTTTAATACTTTTTCAGCAATAAAACTTACAATTATAACCTAGTTTTTGCGGATTTCATAGACAAAAAAATATCATGCAAATACTACTTTTAATTTTTGAATACATCTCATGTAAAAAACATATTGATTAATTTTTTTTCTTATAATATACAAATGAAAATAATAATAATAATTGCCTTTTAATTTTTTATGTCAAGAAATAAAAAGATAGCTCAAAACTAAACTATATCATTTTAAAGTGTAACTAGTTAAGGGTAGTTTGGTCTCAATATAATTATATGAATATTAAAATAAATATTATTGTGGATAAATAATTTAGTAGTGAAAATAACCTCTACTTTTTGAATATTCTATTTAAATATGTTCATTTAACAAAAAAATTTGGAACACACAAATAAACTTTGGTAGTGTGTAAAGTTCAGTAGTTAATTTCACAACCATAAATTGTGTCCTTGTTGATGAAAAGTCGTCGCCAAAATTTTAGGAGGGCTCCATAATCAAAATAGTGACAACATTGAAAGCATGTAGGTTATGTTAATTTACAAGCATACCCCCTCAGTTTCGGTTTCGGACAAAAACTCCACTATTCTATTTTTGGATGTTTTATTTAAATAGTTAACTTTTAAAAATTAAGATATAAAAGTATTTCACTTAAATAGTCAACTTTCAAACTGAAACTCTTTAATTACCGAAGCGGAGGCAGTATTTGTTTTAGTTTTATTTTTCTGTTTATCGTTTGTTTTGTCATCATTAATTTGATTAGTAACCAACATTTGGAATGTATATATAGGGGTGGCAATTCGTGCTACCATATCGTGTTCGTGCTTCATTATCGTGTTTTCATATTATCTATCTTATTTTATCATAAATATAACAATAAATATTATTTTCAATATATTAACAATTTCGTGTTTTTCGTGTCGTGTTTCGTGTTGTGTCGTGTCGTGCTGGGCGTTTCGTGTCATTTGTCTCTATAATCTTGTTTTATAATTGTGTCGTGCTGATTCGTGCTATCATATCGTGTCAGTCATTGTCATTCCTATCGGTATATATATATATCAAAGACAAGTCCAGTCTAGTTGTCTGTCACCCTCCCCTCATCACATTCACATATAGCTGAGATGAATTATCAACCACGTAGATCATTCTTCTTCGTTTTAATTTGGTTTTGGTTTTGGCTAACTTATAATCTCTCGTTTTGAGAAAAGAGTCTATCGTATTATTTTCGAATGGTTTACTTTAAAAATTAATTTTTATCATCTCCGGCCATTTCAAGTTTATCTTCCATATTTGATATTAACATTTTGGTTATACTCAAACATTATTGTAATTATGACCAACTATAATATTAGTTATATATATATATATATTCCTTAATAATTAAAACTTTAAATTATGAACTCGATCTTTAGGTGAAACAGATGGAATATTAATGAAGAAAGAAAATTACAACCACCATATATGGATGAGTTTTGACCCGAGTGGAAGAGGCTCTTCTCATTCAAACAAGATTGCCTTAACTTCAAACCCTTGTGTATGCGAAAAACTTCATTGGGAAACTGTTCTGGCTTCTAACACTTAATTTGTAATACAGTCTTACGGATCTTAATTCGTAATTAAGACGGAACCTTATTTCCTCACAACTTAACTAACATATTATGAATCGGATAAAGAAGATTCGTTTTACAAAAAATATCTTTAAGGAAGATTCGTTTTATATAGACAGGCGGACAGCCACTAACATTTTCCAAATGAAAAGAACCCCACCAGCCAAACTTTCTCATTCATATTTCATTTTCAAGCACTAAACCTAATAGCTTTTTGAAGAATTTGGTCCACCCTTCTATATCCTGTGCTAGCTCATATATAGTCAATGCAAGCTGGGGTTTGGTTTCTTTCTATAGCTTTCATCTTTTCCTTGACTCCTCCCTGACTTGATATGGCCATCCAGGTTATGTGTGTACCCTGCAAGGACAACTCAATAAGGTTTTCATGAGTTTGGCTAATTACTATTTTGTGCATGCTAGCTTAATCTGAAGCTTTAATATAAGTTTCATTACATCTATTAATTAATAGTTAATTCTAGGGATTAATTTAACAAGCATAATTTGAAGTCGACGGACATCGTCTAGTGTTTCCCCATGTCGCACGAACAAAAATTTCATGGTCTTTAACGTCTCCTCTGAATTTTACAGTAATATTGAGGTGTAATTGTGATTTAGGGTCGTCAAAATAATATTTAAGCTTCTTAAAATGCTATGATTTTATTAATTTTAGTGAAAAATAAAAATAAACACTCATTTTTAGTGAAATTTGTGCCTGAATACCAAGATGTATGTTGGCTTAGTTATGCAAATATTGTCTACCGTGTAATATATGTTCTGGCCTTCTGGGTTTGATTTTGTTAGGAGCGAGTTGGGCCAAATTGTGGATGTGGATTTATTGTAGTCCATTAGTGGGTCATGGAAATTAAAAATAAAAATCGATTTTCAAAATTGAGTGGCTCTAGGTAAATAGTTATGTTAGGCATATATCTCGATATGTTTGTATATTCAAACTCTGTGATTTACTTGTTCTCATTACACGTTATGTTTTAAAAGTGGCTAAGGGCATGTTTGATTTGACTTAAAGTGGCTTACCATAAGTTGTATTTGATTTCACTTATGATAAAGATAAGTCCATCTCACTTAAAGCACATATAAGACCATAAGTTGTAAGCACTAAGCCTAGTGCTTAATTTCATTTTTCAAAAACATGTAAGTCCTCTTCTTTATTGAAGTTTTATATATTCCAAGATTACCCTTCTTAATAATAATAATAAAAACAAAAAGTAATAATAATAATAATAATTATTATTATTATTATTATTATAAATAATAATAATAAAAGGAATTATAATAATATTAATAAATAATAATATGAATAATGATAATTGTTATAATAATAATAAAAATAATAAATATAGTAGTAATAATGATAAATATAATAATAAATTATTATTATTATTTATACTAATAATAATAATACTAAAAATTAATATTAATAATAATATAGTAAAAATAATTGTAATAATAATAATAAAAGTACTATTAATATCAATATTATAGTAATAAAATATAATAATAATAATAATAAAATCAACAACAATAATAATAATAATAAAAATAACATTTATAATATTATTAATATAATAAATTAAATACTAAAATTAACAAGTAATAATAATAATAAAAGTAATATTAATGTTAATAAAATAATAATAATAATAAAGGCAATAATAATGATAATAATAATAATAATAGTAATAATTAATAATAGTGATAAAATTTGTATTAATATTAATAACATAATAAAAAAGTGATAATAATAATAATAATAATAATAATAATAAAAGTAATATTAATGTTAAAATAATAATAATAATAATAAAGGCAATAATAATGATAATAATAATAATAGTAATAATTATAATATTATTATTATTAATACTAATAATAATAATAATAATAATGATAACAATAATAATAATGTAAATCACATTTTGTGATGATGCTATTTTAGTCTTTATATTTGATTTCAGCATTATTTCAACTTATTAATCAAACACACACACTAACTTATGAAAGCTAATTTTTAAAAAGTTAAATCAAACATCAGTTATTAGTCATTGTCAAAGTAATAAGTTATCATCAACATACATATCAATATAAATCACTTTAAATTGTGTAGCGTTTAGTGTGGTAACCCCATGCATCATTTCTTAGACCCTAGGCTAGGTCGTATTTGTACATAATCGGTCAATGTCCTACCAACCAACTGTTGACAAAACACTCAAATATTTGATTAGCTTGTCAAATGTCAACTACAACAAATATCACTTTAGATGTCACAGAAGTAAATATTTCAATATCTATTGTGTTCTTCATATATCTACTACTCTAGTGATGCTGAGTTCAAATAGGAAAATAGTCGATCTCGAAACAGTCAAGTTTACAAAGATCAAAGATTCTTATCAGATCTCCTTGACAACTCAAAGATTCATGTTGATGCCTGAGCCTTCATTCTTATCCATTGAACATTTCTTTTTCTGTGTTTGGTTTAGGTCCTCAAAATACATCTCAACAAAGACCAACTACATTGCGCTTTTATAATATCTTCATCCCACATCGGGTAGATATGAGAATTGTGTGTAATTTATAAGGTAGTCACACTCTACTACTGAGCATCAATATCATCCATGAATTTTTGAATTGGTTTGTAGTCGGTCTAATGACCCAAGATGTTACATGCTCAATAGATTACATGTTACAGATCGAGATTTCAGGCTCGAGGAGTTACATGTTCTTACACCTCAGGCTTGAGCGTCAAATCACACTCATTAGCCAGACTCCAAACAAATTCTAAGATAGACCTTACAAATTCTAAGACGTGTTATTCAATTTATGCGAGAAGATGTTTACAAGTATTTTTGACACACGTTGCAATCTTATTACGATACAATACAAAATGTAAAATATTTGATGTGTATCTTATGTTTAGTTTTAAAGGACACCATATATATTTTATGATACATTATTTGTATTAGGGGTAGCAAAATAAGTGTTATGGATAAATAGATAATAGACCATTATCCATGATTATTCCATGGATAATGACCTATTATCAATTTATCCATAATATTCATTTTACCACCCATAATTTATATCTTTCAATACGGTGACATGTCTTACGATAAAATAATGTAACTTGTGTTATGTTGTTGAGTTATAACTAGACTTACACAAATAGAACTATATTATAATTTTAAATATTTACTTTTTTCTCACAAAGTCTAGATATAAAGAGTACTATAGTCTTTCCTTTCCTAAATAATTTGTCATTCTTTCATTTTTCACATGTCTTAAACAAATTGTCCTGTTTGTAAAATTTTCTTTAAAAAAAACGTTTTTACCATTTTACTCTTATTTTTTATTAATACTTTAATAATAATCCCACATGTACAATGACTTTAAATAAAGCTACATACTATATCAATGTTAATAATTAAGTCACTTGTTTTTTCTTAATCCATTTACGAGTGACAATAATTTAGGGACCGAAGAAGTATTAGTTAATACTTCAGTGTAAAATGACAAAATACATTTAAATCTACTTATAGTTTCTTGTTCCAAAATACATATTTCAGAATTTTAGATGAAATATTTAAAGTTTTTGTGTATTACTATATATGTAGTGTATCTTACGATACACAGAGCATATTATTATACATATTACTCTCATCGTATCAAAATTATTGTTATACTTTTTTTTTCCATCCGTTTTAAAAAATTGTTTTATTTATTACTTTTAGTTTTAAAATAACATTTTTTTTAATCCTTAATTATGAAAACTATACATTATACCACTTTTAATAATCACGTCAGGTTGGTTTTTCTTTTTCATACTCTTTATGGGGAATAAAAATAACAATAAATTTGAGACCAATAAAATTGTGATACATAAAGACATATCTCAATATTTCATGCAAGACGTGTTGGATTTGGAAATTGATGTAAGCTATAGGCCCACCCTGACTGAGGCTGAGATGCAATGTGATGTAATAAAATGAAAAGCTGAGCCACTGACTGTCAGAGTTAGATAAGTGAATTGATTGGAGTAAATCATGCTCATGCGTCCTCAATGGGAGGCCGGAGGCCATTCTAATTTCTAAACAAGGAACACCAGCCTCCAAACTCCAAATTCAATCAATTCGCGAAAGCTGCTCAGTCCTCACGTTGGTAATGGTGATTACACAAATAAATGAATGACTTATTGTCATCTCTATCTTAGAGCATTCACATTCGCACAATTTTCTTCGTATTTATAATATATTTTTGGAATAACTAAATATAACATTAAAATTTTTAAACGTAACATCATTTAAAAGGTAAAATTATTTTACTACCTCTCTTCACATTTAAACTATACTACCCCCTCTCTCCCTCCCCCTTCACTTAATTTTGATTACGTGTCATTGTTGATTCAATTTTTATTGTTAATTCGCTTGATATCGCATGTGACTTAGATTGGCTTTGATTCAGTTTATTTTTTCTTTTCAATTACGAACAAAAAATTGTTGATTTGCATTTTTTTTCGATCTCGGACTAAACAACCGCTACAAACTAGCAGATGTTTTATAAAACATCCGTAAATGTGTACTAAAAGTGAGTATCTGTTAAATGTTAAAAGGGGTATTTAGATCATTTTATACATTAAATGTTGTTACGTTTAGGAATTTTGATATTACGTTTAGGGTCACTCTATTTTTTTCGTGTGCCATGTCTTCAAACTTATTGTCATCTTTATCTAAGAGCACTCACATTATGTATTAGTCTTATCTATCTTTTTAGTTGGATCTTATTGTCATCTATATATATATATATATATATATATATATATATATATTACAGTTTATGAATATATTTTCTCATTGTATAATTTTCTTAACATCTTCTTAGTTAAGTTCCACTACCACATCATTAACTTTACACGTCAATCTTATTTTTATACTTCTCAAACAAATAAATTTATTTAACTTTATTTAATATATTTCATATTTAAATATTCTATATAAATAAATAAATTTATAAATTAAGATATAAATTAATTTTAAAATAATAAAGTAATCATAAATTATAAAATTTATAATTTAATTAATAAATTATCTATAAAGCACATATTATACATAACTCATAAAATAACATAAATAAAAATTACATACAACGCTAAAATTGAAAAAAAAAAATACATAAAATGAGAAAATTACATTAAAAAATAAAGAAGATTGTGATGGTATATTTATAGGGAAGAATGCAAAAAATAAAATAAAAAAAGGCTTTAAAAAATAAAAAATAAAAACCCAAACAAAGCCCTCCGTTGCCAACCCCCACACCACCCAACGACTAAAAAATAGAATGGATAAGATTTAAAAAAGAAATCAAAAAATCAGAAGATTTCAGACGCAAGACCCACCGAAATGCCCCCTCTCACGCTCCTTCACCCGCGTGTGGTGCACGTACCTTGTGTGGTTGACTGGCTGGATGTGGTGCACCACACTGCCCCCCTTTGGCTCATTCTTCTTCTCCCAAAATTTTCTTCTTATTTAGGAAGAAAAATTCTTGTCTTTCCTAGGTGACCTAATAAAAAGATGTTCTACCATTGTTTAATTTAGTCTTCTTAATAGGAAGACCCGTAAAAAGAAATAAATTTAGACAATAATGATGCTCTAATGGTGGTTCTTCAAAATATAGTCGGGAAACAATAAGTTAAGCTTAAAAAAAATAAGAGAAGCAAATAAGAGGCGCGAGCAAGACACGTGAGCAATGGCGGATCCACCAGAATGCCTCAAAACCAGCCTGATTATGACAGTAAAAGACCCAAATCCGTTTCTTGAGGGTTGGGTTTCTGAGCAAGATTGTTATGATTGCTGCCACGAAAGAAAGGTCGCCTATTTTACTATCTGATTTATCTTCTCAGTCATGATCCAATTAATTAGCCTTCATGAACTCACGTTTCATTATTTTTCCTTTTGAGATATGTAACTCCAATAAATCACATACTTATTTTGCTTATTTTGTTGTTATAAACATCTTTAATATGTGAATTGATTTGACTATCAATGAAGAAACATTTTCATCATCAATGTGTTTATTAATTAGTCTTGAATTCAACCCTATATATTGAGATCGATTTCCACAATTGCAACACACGATTTGAACAATTTCTAAAACAAATTGCATTTTGTTTTCATCTTCCTTGGCCTCTTGTTTTCGTTGGTGATTGAGTCCAAACACAGATTCAGTTCACTAGAAATCTCAGTATAAGTGCAAGGTATCTCTGGTGTCTCCATTGTATTCTGAGAGACATATATTTATAGAAGCTTTTATACACTTACGAAGAAGAGACGAATCTGTTCTAAAGAAACCGTGTCTAACACATTTTCTCAGACCAGAGTTTGGTTCTACTTCAGCAACCTTCATCAACAATCTTTGCTTGCGCCAGCCAACTTGTACACCAGCAGTACATTAGCAGCCTTTGCCAAGTTTACAAAATCAGCAGGCTTGGTACACACCAGCACACTTACTACTTCAGCTTCCTTTGAAAAGCTAAGCAAATTAGTAGTGTGCATTGATATTATTTATTTATTTTTTGGGTAGACCTTTCCCTTATGGACATGAGAAAGGACCTTATATTTTGTAAAACCTCAATTCTACCATTGGACCATCCCTTAGGATCGTGTCCATTGGTATTCATCTGCAGACTTTCATAGCAGTAACAAGTACTTTGTTTCTTTCCTTTACATATTTTGTAATTGGGGGTTTATGTATATTTCTCCTACATCGTTTCAAACAGTTTTAACGTAGATGTATTAGCATGACTCTAACTAGAGACTTATGGTTAAACCAGAACAACTTCTACCAGCTGATGTACGTGCTTGAATCATTTAGATACATTACATATGAAAGTGACAATTAACTTTTGATTTAATATATATGCATCCAATCTCCGATATGAGGCTTGATCTTATGAGTGGAAGAGACTCTGTTCGTTTAAATAAGTGGGTCTAGAACTCTAGATCTAGGGTTCAAGCCTTGTGCATGGGAAAAAAACTTGGTCTGTAAAAGTTTCAGCTTCTCGTGTTCGATAGTTGCTTGAGAATTAGTGGTGGAGAATAATTTCGAATCCACCCACCATTAGTTTAATTTCCAAATTAAAAGAACCCCACCCCACCAACCAGACTTTTTCATTCATCTCTCATTTTCAAGTCCATTTTAGGTACCAAACCTTATAGCTTTTCAAGAATGTGGTCCACCTTCTATCTACTGTGCTAGCTCATAGATAGTCATTGCTTGGACTTGGACGTGCAAGGTGCAAGGTGCAATGCAAGCTGGGTTTTGATTTGTTCAAATTCTCCATCGCCAGCTTCATGACTTTTTTCCTTCACTGCTCCCATACTTGATATTCCACATCATGCCATTGCAGGTTATGTGTCTACCTCTGCAAGGACACCTCAATAAAGTCTTCAGATTGGCAATTTACTATTTTGTGCATGCTAGCTTAATTTGATTATTTGATGCTTTATTTTAAGTTTCATTGCCAAATTAAATAGTTAATTTTACCCATAATTTATCATATGGTTAATGCATTTATTCATTATGAATTTTCATTTCAAAAGTTAACGGACATCGTTTTTTGTTTTCCTGTGGCAGTGGCACGCAGAACAAGTGCCGACTATCCAGGGGGCCATGGCAAACAAGTAGGCTGGTCTTGACATTTTGAAGGTCTTGTTTTTAATTTAATAACTAGTTTTACAGCCGTGCGTTAAACGCACGGTCATATATTTTTTTAATTAACTTATACTCAAGCGAAACAATGAAGAAAAACAAAATTTCAAAAAAGAAAAAGAAAAATTAATGTTGGAAGCAACTACTTTCTATTAAAAAAAAACTGATTTATTTTGATTTAAAAATTAGAGATTTGTATATTTAAAATCTGAGAAAATAAAATCAATTTTTTAGAAAAAAAATTGGGATTAATAATATGGTGTGTGTTTCAAGGAGTTTTGACTATTTAATGTTATAAGAGACGCAATTGTAAATGATAAAGTTTGCTGTAAAAAATGATGAATGTTTCGAGGAGTATTCAAATCTAGTGAAATCAAATAAAAACATTGTGTTTAACTTTTTTGTATAAAGAAATATTTTTGACATTTAGATTTACTGTGAATTTGTTAATATTTTTTATACATCGATTTTTGTTATTTATTTTTAGATAAATCTCCGAATTGTTTTAATAATTTAGAATTTTCGAACGATATTTTTTTCTGTTGATTTTTATTCTATGGTACGTCTAATTTGTCAATTTTTTTTTACATCTCAAATTTTAGGTATTTCTTGATTTACTTGATTTTTAAGTATAATATTTCAATATTTGATGGGTTCATGTTGTGAAGAATCAATGTTTAGGTGAGGAATGAGATTGTGAAATAAATGCTGAACAATATTTGATGGGTTCATCTTTCTTGCAGGTAGCTAATCATATACGAAGAAGGAGATGGTGATTGTGAACTAATCCATTTTCATTAATCATCATTTACAATGTGTTGATTCATTTTCGTTTGACACAATCGAGAATTGGAAAACTGTGCAAATTTAGATAATTCATGGTGGAAGTTCCAATGAGTTTTTGAATTATTTAATTAAAGAATTCATTAATTGCTTCTTGTTAATAGAAGTTTCTATTTTGGGAAATAAAGTTTTGGTGGGATTTTTCCCTATATAGACTACCCTGCTTATATATGCCCAAAATTGACAAAAGATAATTACTAAAAATTAAAAATAAATTATATATTTGATAATGATATAAGATTCAAACTTTTTTCCTTACGAACGAAGTACAAAAATAATTAAATTTCTAAATTACTATCAAACTTTTTATTTGAAAAGTATCTTCCTTCTAACATTTCTAATTTCTTGATGCAAAATCTTCAATCAAATCTTCATAATCAATCTTTTCCAGAAAATCATCCTTAATTAATATGAGCGTCAATCCTTTAAGTCTTTCTTGTGCCATTGTAGAACGCACGTAGGACTTTAATAACTTTAATTTTAAAAAGATTCTTTCTGCAAATGCAACAGTTACTGGAAGAGTCAACAAATTTCTATATGCAATAATTGTATTAGGAAAACAACCCACATGTTTCAAAAAATTTACAATATCAATAGGCCTCATATTTTACTTAGGTAAGAATTCTTGGAGTAACTTTAATTCAATATATTATTCATTCGCATTAATGTCAGATTGTTCATCTTTCTTAAGTGCACCTTCAAATCAACTACAACAAGACTTTAAACTCATATCATGCACTTTATCAAAAGTAAATAAGGGCTTGTTTGGTAACCATTTCATTTCGAATATTTTTGTTTCTATTTCTAATTTTTTGTGAAAAATAGAAATAGAAATATGTTTGACAATCATTTTTATTTCTGATAAACTAGAAACGTTTATCATTATTCCTCAAAATTTAGAAATGAAAAAAAATATATTTCTTTTTTAAGAGAAATAATTCTTTTTCGAAACTTAGAAGAATCAAGGTCGGTCAACTTAAATGAGGTCTAGCCTTCGAACTTTGATATATATATATATATATATATATATATATATATATATATATATATATATATATATTTATGTGTGTGTGTGTGTGTATGTATATATTAACCCTGACAATTACAACCCTGAACTCGTTAACCCACCCAACCAAACCGAACCCGTTAATATTTTTGGATTGCACGTGTAACCTGTTTAGATCAAAAAATATTAACGGGTCGGGTTAAAGCGGGTCAAATTCATTACCCATTTTGACCCGATAGCTTTTACTCTATAAAATTATGAAATTTTGGGAGAAAATCTGGATTAAGATGAACCGTCCCGTTTTAACACGTCACCCGTTTAAATCAGTTTGATATTCGGGTTCTAATAAGTTTCGACTCATCACCCGTTCCAACCCAACCCAACGGATGAGAAGTTGCTTATCCACATTTTTTTTAATAGTAGATGAAATCATGTGAATTATTATTATACACGTTCGAATTGGATATAATATACTATTATCAAAGTTGTAATGTGTTAATTTTTTTGAAAAAAAAAATAACTTTATGAAAGGAAATAAAAATGTTTGTAAAAAATGATTAGCTTTTGTTTCTTTTTCATAATAGAAATAGAAACGACTATCAAACTTGTTTTTGTTTTTTATCCAAAATAAAAAAGAAATAGAAACAAAATGAAACAAAAATATGTGAAACAAAAAAAATAAATAGAAATGTTACCAAACACTACCTAATAAACCAAAAATATTTTCATATTCTTGATATTGTTCAAATCTCCTAGTTAGTGAAGCAATCGCTTGATCAACAATGTATAAGAAATAATTAACCCTAAATGACTCATCTTCAGATTGTGAATCATTAGACGATGCATCAATTGGAGTTTCATCAAAATATTTTTTTCTTCGAATTGGACGCTTTTTGGGGAACACGGGTTCGACATTTATTTCAATCGCAAGTACCTTTGTAGTTTTCAGCGCATTTAAAAATCCAGTCTCTTTGTATTCCTCAAAAAATGTTATCAACTATTTTACTTCTTCAATGGAAACATCAATAAGCATATCCATTGATTGTAAATGTTTGCTAACCAAATTAACTACATGTGATATTTCATATCAAATGACTATTGCAAGTAAAAACTCAAAATCACCAAGCTCATTTTTTGCTAAGGATTTAGCTTCACTTCTAATTTTTGAATCATTATCACTTTCTGCCACTTGAAGTAAAACTTCTTGCATATCCAAAACTTGAAATCTTATGGCTCTAACACTATCAACGCGACTCTCTCAACGGGTGGATGATAATGATTTAAGTGTCAAACCTTTTACATTATCTTTCAAAATATTCCATCTTTTGGAAGAATCTGCAAATATTGTATAAATACGTTGTATGACTCCAAAAAAATCTCGAGCTTTACCACTAGTGTTAGCCATGTCACATAATATCAAATTGAGACTATGACAACCACAAGGAGTATAAAATACTCTTGGATTTATATCTAAAAGTTTTTTTTGCTCTTCTTGATATTTTCCTTTCATATTTGACCCATTATCATAGCCTTGCCCACGCACATTATCTATAGCAAGATCAAGAAACGTTAATTCATTTTGTAAAACATCAAAAAGCCCTTGGCCAGTTGTATCATTCACATCCAAAAATCCTAAAAAGGATTCTTCAATGCTAATAGAATTTGAAGACACATCCAATTATCTTATTATAAAAGTCATTTGTTCTTGGTGGCTTATATCCGAGTACAATCAAGTATGGTCGAGAAATATTTTAAACTTGTTTTATTTTCTTAATGATTTCATATTTAATAGAAGAAGCAAACAATAGTATTAACTCATTTGAATTTTATGACCAAGATAGTTATAATGAATTTTTTCATTTGTAATACGTTGAACATGCTCTTGAACAACAGGGTCAAACTTGGCCAACATTTCAACCAAACCTAAGAACTTACCATTGCTACTTTGATAAATTCTCTCATTAGTGCCACGAAATGCTAGATTATGTTTTGCAAGGAATTTTACAGCCGAAATAATTCTAAACAAGACCTTTTTCCAGTGATCTTATTATATCTCAAGTTGTTTTTCAGCCACTTTATTAATGGTTTCATTATTTTGGAGTCTCAAACGCAATTCATATCAAGTAGTCATATTCTTAACATGTTCTGCACTAGTTTCATGTTCTTTAAGTCTAATACTTAGATGTGACTAATCTCTGAAACCTCATTTCACTACTAGAAAAATGACCTTTAGTGACGGAATTTTCGTAAGCCGCTAAAGCGAAATTCATTAAGCCCCAAAGGCTAAAAAGCGGACGGAATTTTTCCGCGCCATTCCGTCGCTAATCCTTCGTTCACGATGCCGACGGATTCCGTCAAGCTAAAGGCAGCCTTTAGCGACGGAAATTCGTCGCTAAAAAGCGTTTAAAAATTAATAAAATTGAATTTCAACGACGGAAAATTCCGTCGCTAAAGTTGATTTTCGACGAATTTTCCGTCATTGAATTCAACCTTTAGCGACGGAATTTTCGTCGCTAAAAGGCGTTTAAAAATTAATTAAAATTGAATTTCAGCGACGGAAAATTCCGTCGCTAAAGGCTTTTAAAAATTAATTAAAATTGAATTTCAGCGACGGAAATTTCCGTCGCTAAAGGCGTTTAAAAATTAATTAAATTTGAATATCAGCGACGGAAAATTCCGTCGTAAATAATGTAAAAAAATTTAAAAAAAACCCCCAAAAATACTATTATTATAAATTTTTGTACCTGATAATATAACAATTAATACAAAACTGAAGATACAAAATAAACAATAATATAAAACCAATTTAAAAACATCGTTGTAAATGTTATTACAACAATCCATGTAAATTATACATAACAATTAATACTAAAAACTTGTTTCTAGAGTTAACTTGTAAATTTAAACTTGTACAAATCCATGTAAACTATATCTAATTAAAAAAACTAAAAATAAAATTAAAAAAATCCTACGACATGAGTATAAAAAAAAACTTCATCTTCACGGCAATCAGTTAGAAAACCTGTCCAAGTAAAATTACTATTTTGATTAAAAATCAACAAGAAAAAGTAAGTTATTATTTTCATATGATCAAACAAGAAGCTTTAGAAGCTTACCATAGGAATACATTTATGGCATAATCATCATTTCTTTGCTTTTTTTTCGGATGAACCTAAACATGTACAAGTTATCCAAAATCAATTAGTTAATAATAATAACAAAAATGGTCAAACCTATTTCCCTCACCCCAATATGAGTATTAAACCGGAGGAATGGAAAGAGAAGAAATGGAATAAATGTTGCTTGAAAGTAAGCATGTTCGGTTTCAAAATCCCCCAACGTACATACGGTTATGTTGTTCGGTTTCAAAGTCAATTAAACTACAACCATGGATTTCATAGCATCAACATGGCTACCTAGCTAACAAGCGTACATAAATCGATGTTTAAATATTAATACACTAAATTTACACTAACACCCCCTTTGTTTCTTACCATTTACACTAACACCCCTAAACGCATACAATTATCTTTTTTGGTTTCAAAGTCAACTAAACTACAACCATGGATTTCATAGCATCAACATGGCTACCCATCTAACAAACGTACATAAATCGATGTTTAAACATTAATACACTAAATTTACACTAACACCCATTTATTTCTTACTATTTACACTAACACCCCCTAAACGTTACATACGCTTATGTTGTTCGGTTTCAAAGTCAAGTAAACTAAAACCATGGATTTCATAGCATCAACATGGCTACCCGACTAACAAACGACACCGATGTTTAAGCATTAATACACTAAATTTATACTAACACCCTTTAATTCTTACCATTTACACTAACACCCCTCAACGTACATGCAATTATCTTTTTGGTTTCAAAGTCAATTAAACTACAACCATGGATTTCATAACATCAACATGGCTACCCGGTAACAAACGTATATAAATCGATGTTTAAGCATTAATACACTAAATTTACACTAACACCCTTTTATTTCTTACTATTTACACTAACACCCTTTTATTTCTTACTATTTATACTAACACCCCCCAAACATTCCATACAAACTAACATGTATATTTCATGTATATTTCATCTACAATATAAAAATAGAATTATAACATTTTAATTACACACTAACATTTAATAAAAATAAAAAATATTAAGACCTTTAGATTTAGGGGTGGGGGGGGGGGTTGGTTAGGGGTGGGGATAGGGTGGGGTGGGGTTGGGGATGGGGTTGTGGTGGGGTTGGGGTTGGGGTTGGGGGTGGGCGTGGGGTTGGCGTGGGGTGGGGGTGGGGGTGGGGTTGGGGTTAGGTTTAGGGTTAGTGTTAGTGTTATGGTTTAGGTTTAACGTTAGTGTTACGAATTAGGTTTATGGTTTAGGTTTAGGTTCAGATTTAGGTTTAGGTTCAGATTTAGGTTTAGGTTTAGGTTTAAGGTTTAAGGTTTAAGGTTTAAGGTTTAAGGTTTAAGGTTTACATTTAGGGTTGAGGTTGGGGGGGTGGGGTGTGGGGTGGGGTTTAGGTTTAGTGTGTTTGGGGTTAGGTTTAGGTTTTTGGGAGGATAGTGTTATGGTTTAGGTTTAGTTTAGGTTTAGGTTTAAGGTTTACGTTGGGGTTGGGGTTAGTCATTATGGTTTTGGTTTAGGATTAGTAATTAGGTTTATATGGTATAGGTATAGTTTAGGTTTAGGTTTTAGGTTTAAGGTTTACGTTTAGGGTTGGGGTGGGGGTGGGTGGGGGTTGGTTGGGTTTAGGTTTAGGGATAGTGTTATGGTTTATGTTTAAGGTTAATATTACGAATTAGGTTTATAGTTTATGTTTAGGTTTAGGTTTTAGGTTGGTTGGGGTTGTGGTTGGGGTTAGTGTTGCGGTTGGAAGGTTAGTGTTTTTAGGAGTTAGGGTTAGGGTTGGGGTTAGGGTTGGGTTTAGGGTTGGGTTAAGGTTAGGTTGGGTTGGGGTTGAGTTTGGGTGACTTGATCACCTCTCTAGATCACCTCCTAGATTTTCTCTCCACTCCGCCATCCCCTCACCACGTTTTTTTTAATGGTAGATTTTATATAGATCATTTTTCTCGTGGTTACCTCCTATTTTTTCTCCTAAGCCTATTCTCTAGCCCATTATATCCTGGCTCCTACATCTATATCCACTTTTTCTCTTATCTTCTCAAAAAATGTAGGTCTTTTATCCTTAACATATGTATGTATTAATGTACACACACGTGTGTGTGTTTTTAGGGGGCAGCGTCATACCACCCAAGTAAATGCCTTGAAATAGAAATTAAAATATGTCGAAAGTTTTATTACTATGTAATAAAGAAACAATTTCCTTTTGCCTCAAATGTACATCTTGCCCTCTGCCTCACCTCGCTCTTTCGCCTTTGACAACTATGACTCTAATCCTCACACCGCTTAATCCCGAATATTCTTCATCTCCTTTAGCCCCCAACCAACATCAGGTCAATAAATAAATCCTCCCATTTGTTGGATCCTTCATCGAATATTCTAGCTTTACCCCTCATTTGTATTTTGATTAAATATTAAAGTATCCAAGCAGGAACTCTTTTGAGTAGAACACAGGGGAAGCAAAGTTTAGGTAAGCAATTCAATCTGAACATTGATAAGCATAAATTATGTGGAGATAAAAGTTTTTCAAAGTGTAACATAACATTAATTAAGAATTTAAAAATAGACAAAAAAAAAGTAATCACAACCATTTATGAGTA